>PVIJ01007170.1:0-85018 GCA_004024925.1 Scalopus aquaticus | reverse complement strand
TACACCAGCGAAAGACGGAACTTGCTAGTTGGGGTTCGGGAGTTGTGAACTGGTTACATAACAATCCCCTGATTTCTGTATTGTTGCCCCTCCTTGCTCCCCTGGTTATCTTTCTCCTTCTTGTTACTTTTGGTCCTTGGGCGTTTCAACGACTGACACAATTTATCAAAAATCAAATTGATTCGGCCCTCTCCAAAACGGTTTCGGTTCATTACCACCGAATAGAAACACAAGATCAGGATGGCATGTCTGGATATAGACTCCAGTTTGGGGCCACACGGCCCTGATCTCCCCCTGCGCTAAGTGGAGAGTTCTCAATGACGGGATTAGTACGGGGCCTGTGCTGGAAGCACAACGTACAGAGGTCGTCGAGACCGGCTCAACATGGCACGTTGCCAAATACAGGGGTCACCCCGTATAGCCTAAGACAGAGGCTCTCTATTAGCCAGGCCCAAGTTGGCCATTTTGTATTCAGAGAGGGGGAATTGAAGAGACAACTCTTCATTGGAAAGTAACTGTACCAAACCTTGATCTTGAGCTTTCTAGTCTCCAGGTGTGTGAGACAATAAATTTCTGTTGCTTTTGTCACATACTCCATGGTATTTTTGTGTGGCAACCCTAGCAGGCGGATGGAGACAATGCAACTGAAATTTAGAGAAAAGAGTAAATTTGGCCCCAGGAGAGACTGATAGAGCTGGTGGGAACCCCTCTGCAGAAGATCTGCCTATATATTAAGATTAATAAAAAAATGTATTTTTAGATAATATGATTAGATTCACACTTTGAAGAGCATTTTAACTGTACTATAGAAGTAGATCAAAATGTGGAACTGTTGGAAAAATGTTGTTGAAGTACAGGAAAGAGAAAATAGTACCTTAGGTTAAGGATATTGCAGACGAATAACCAGAGGCAGAAGATATTTCAGAGATAAAACATAGAAGATTTAGTAATGAATTTTTTTGATATGATATTAAGTGAAAGAACCAAATGTAAAATTATAAATTCATATTGAATTCAACTAAATTTGAGACAGTGGAAATATATAAAGATAAATAACTGAAGATAACATTCTCATTTTTCTACATTCCAAGAAAATAAAAATGTGGTTATATTATTATTTTTTTTTAATAAAAATAACATTGTAGTATAACTGCCATAAAAAATACTGCCCAGGTCACTCCTCATGGGTAATTGAAATGTAACCGGAAGTTTTACCAAGATTTTGTGTAAAATCAGTACAATCAAGAGAAGCCTGGCAATAGAAATTAGCTCTGACATTAAATATGCCACAGAGAGCCTACAGTAAAAGGGGTATTCTAATACAGGAATATCCTTACAGAGCTTAAGTGATCATTAACCAGTTCCCCTGGTTAATTTCCTTGAGAGAGGTTTTTTTACATACAGGTAGGCAAAGATGCCTTTTATATCTGAAGCCAAGTTATCCAAGCCTTCTGAGGCTTGGATTCTTTTATTACCTATAAAACAAGGCTCCTCACTCTTTCTCTGTCAAAGTGTTTGGAGGACATGATGAGATAAGGCAGGTAGAAGGCTTTGAACAGTGCCTGGCATGTGCTAAGTGCTCAGATTGCTAGGAGTAGTCTGAGATGGAGTGGTTAGTTGTCATTACTTGTTTTTGTTGTGGTTGTATATTGTTATCATCATCAGCAGCAGCAGCGTCATTCTCTCCATGTTTAGATTTTTTAATGCCTGGTATATGGTTAAAGTAAAATGGTTTCCATCCCATTTAGTTATGGGTGCAAATTTCAGTTGAAAGAAATTATTCATATTGCATGGGACAGAAAGTCAGTTCATTAGGATGTTAGGAATAGATGTTTGTATGATTTACTGTAAGTCAGCAATTCCAGAACTGATGGTCTAAGCCAGATAGGCAATATTTGGTATAAACAAGTAGAATTTTCTGCTAAGATGTTATCTGCTCTTTCTTGAATAAAAATACTTTTTTAGAAAAACCTACAAAGGCAATTTGGAAAATAAATAAAAAATATAAATCTTTGTGAAGTGTTATACAACTTATCTAGAGAGCCTTGAAAACTCAAAAGAACCAGATGAAATGTTCAGATTGAGAGAATTTTCCAATGTGATACTCAAGCAATAGCAAGGTACTTAACTAGGTGAATGTTATTTTTTTCTAAGTTATATTCATGAGAAACAGTTTCTTCCTTTACCCCAAATTAGATAATTCATATTGGGTATGACTTAAAAGATTATTTTGGAGGTCAGAAAATGCTGAAAAAATTTCCACATAAATGAATGGTAAAAATATTCCAAATCAAAACCAATAACCTACCAAATAATACCAAATGACAACATTCTACTTTGGGGTAGTAGGGAAAAGCTATAACTTGAATTATAAATAAAAGTGTACTTTCTGAGGTTGGCTTTATCCTCTTGATTGATTGATCATCCAATCGTGGTAATAGTGGACATATCATAATTTGTTTCTCGAAAATCCATTTTTAGATCCGTGGAAATATTTAGTATCAAAGTTCCAACTTTATCTTCTCCATCACATACTGAGCACAAGACCAGGAGTTCACTTAATTATTCTGAGCCCAATTGTCCCATCTGTAAAATGAAGAGTGCAACATCTTTTCACATGATTCATTTAAGAAGATTTTAATAATGTTAAAATATTGAAATTACTTTGCTTATGGCCCCATACAGAGTACAAGGTTATGAAATGTTCATAACCATTTTCAGAACATTTTGCCAGGATAATATGAAACAATACGGACATACAGCGGTAATGAGACATACAATTTCAGGTCCTTTCCAGTCTTACATTCTCTCTATGTATGGGTGAAAGAAGACGAGTAGATGATTATTTTTTAAGTATAATTTCTCAATTAGAATGTTCTTAATATGTAGACATGATTTGGATATATACAGAAAGCAGATTTGACTGACAGCTGATAGATTTATTATATCCAAAATTAAAACTACAATAAGTCATTTCCAAGTTCAATGTTTTGTTACTCTTTCTCTTTATTCTTTATTCAATTTAGCTGGAAACTCTTCCAATATCTATTCAGGGAAAACATTTTGAAAGGAATATTTTAATGAGATCATTTGTGTTCCCAGTGCCTTGCTGAATGACAGGTTATGGAAAGCATAATAAATATTGTTTGAATTAAGAGTATAAAAATGGAAACAGTTTATATGCTTATCAGTATCTGATTTAGTATGAACTAAAGAATTTCCCAAAGTGTTCCCAAATAAAAAGCTTTAAAAGAAAGTAAATTACTATACTATTACCACTCTTGTTTTTAACAAAAACTTTTCAAGCAACTCTTGCTTCTAGATTTCTTGGAGGGTGTTGAAGTTGGCAGACAAAATATTTTTCTGAGCTTTACAATAGCAATGCTCACTCATTTCCAAGAGTTTTTACACTTTTATCAAGGCTTTCTGTATTTACCTAAGTATGTCTATCTAGTTAGCATAATCTCTGTAGCTGAAGAAATTGTTCAATCTACAAATGTATTTTCCCTCATAATTTTCTGGTGCCTGAAAAAGTACTAATAAATGATGACCTCCCATTGTTCCAAATACCAACTATAAAATGCCATCTCTCTATGCTTGCATTTAGTATTGATTCTTCAAATGGAAAAAGAATCTGTAATAAACACAGGGGAATCAAGAAGGCTTTTAGACTCAGCAGTAGATTCAAGAAGAAAAGGGAGGCCAGAAGTGGTTTTAAACTGCCTGGAAATTACTATGTAGTGTAAAGGGCTGGGAATCCATAATTTGTTAGTAAACCTAATTCTTTTCATGAAAACTGTCAAAACACTAATATGCCATGCTAGTTTTGATATTGTTGCTTTTAGCAGTTTATAATCTAGCAGTATAGGGTCAGATGACACAATAGTACAAGTCATTTCATGAAGCATTGGCCTCAGGTCACCAAAAACCTTTTTTTCTTTCTTGTACCCTTAAATCTGTCCTACAAAAGCTTTCAGCTGGGAAAAACTACTCCATTCCAGACAGAGTACATATAAAGGGGATGGTCTTGGACTACTGCTGTGGCAGAGGAGACTTTTTTCTTAAAAAGGGCAAGTGGGAGGTTAGAATAATTGACTCATTTAGTGGCTGCATCTTTTTAAGTGCTTTCCTGGTTGAGGGGCCAAAATCTATATTAACACCTCTGCCCTTAGCAACACGGTCTTTCAAGTCAAGGAGCTTTGCCCACAAGTCTTCAAAGACTCAGTAGAGCTCACTAAATAAATAACAAGCAAGTGTGAATTGTGACAGTCTAATGGATTATGTTGGATCCGAACTGAAAGGAAAAATAAGAGGAGCAGTTATCAGTGGTCAGTTATAAACTGTCTCTCTACTGCCTCCTGCAGTCTGGGTCATTTACCTCTATTACATTTGAATGAAAATGCCTGTGTGTTTGTCCAAATGAGTCCATTGATGTGTGAATGTTAATTCATCAAAGGCATTCTGAAAAGTTAATATATTGTGCTACTCAAACTTTCTACCCTATATCTCCACAACTCCCCACGTGAGGAACTAAAGGTTTAAAAAACAGGTAAGATCAACAGCACTCAAAAAAAAAAAATGATCATGCAGAATCTTTAGGTGCCTTTTTGAGATGATTTAGTATGAGAAAGGTTATATGTTATAAACTGATTTTCTTCAAAAGCAATGTTTCTAAATGTAGCAAATTCTTTAACTCCTTTCCACATTTCCTATTTCTAAACCACTTATTTCATAACTTCTGTTTTCTTTATCATGCTTCATTGCAAGACTTATTTTATGGATGGACTCAATTAATTTCAATGCAGCAACAATGTATTTTTTTTTTCAAATTTGAAGAATTTTTTTTAAAAAAATATCTAGAAGAATATAAAAAGATGATGCAGTAGCTACCATTTATTGTGTTCATACTCTGCAGCAAGTCTGTTACTAGATTGAGCACCTTACAAGTACTAAAGAAGGACAGTAGTCACTGAATCAGATAGAAAGATGAATTTTAAAGCTGTAGTAGTTCCAACAGCTTGTCAGAGTCAGTCACATAAACAGATGGAATAGATTTTGATTTAGATGACACTGGGAAATCCCATGCCTAAAAATCTCTCTCCCCCAAAGAACTTGAAATTTTATAAATCAAGATCCATTGCCTGGATTCTTTCCTTAGGAATATTTTAAGCATAACAACTATCACAAGTTTCACTAGATTAACATAAATCTTCTCTTTGCTAATTCCTACTATATTTCCCTTTTAGGATTTTCTTTGTACTCTTTTGTCTCCTCTAAGTTAATAGCCTGTAAAGAATGTTGTGAAGTCCCTGGTCCTATTTATATTAAAAGAATTCCCACCCCCAGTATGCCACCAATATTCCAAAATGGCAAAATACAGGTCTTGCAGGAGAAATTTTTCCTTTGTTACAAAATTGCTAACTGTCTTAAGTAGGCAAAATTTATTTGGAATTATAGCCCAATGAATTGACTGGAGGAAGATGTCAATACCTGAGAGACAGAATCCATAGTAAATGTGTAGAATGAAACAGGCCCAGAAAGAAAAAGAAAAAATGTCACCCAAGATAATATAACTGGACAAGACAATGCCATGTATTAGAAGATCTGAAGAGACCAAGGAATTGGAATGTGCTAGGAGAGTACATCTTGCCTGGATGGGGTGTGGGGGGGGGGGGAGGAATGGGAGGTGAGGCTGGAGGGTTTGTGTTTGAGAATTTACAGGAAGTTTCTGATTTTGTAAACTTGTGTTTTGTCTGAGGCATCTGGTCTGTAAATATGGAAACCATGGTAAAATAGTCAACACTAATACATTTCTTGTCTTAGGGGATGGGAAGAAAGACAAAAATTTGTTGGCAGACTTTGTATGAGTCACATTCTTCTTTACAGAAAAGATTGAGAGCTCTTATTCTACCCCTGAGTAACTGAGAATGGGATCTATGATTTCCCTCTTGTAAACCAGTCCTGTCCCAATTCCCAGACTAAATCTGACAAACATCTCTCAGATTATGCTTCCACACTAGAACCTTTCTAGTCTCAAGAGAACTCTACTCAGCAACTAGACCAGGGTGTTTCAATGAGGGCTACAGGCTTTGAGAATCTGACTGTGATCCATGTTTTTCAACCTAAATTTTCTTGACAAGGTTTCTGCTAGTTTTATGTTTTGTTTTGTCTTGGCAAGCCCAGCAAGGTACCTAGAATCTTGTTGACACAGCTTACCTCCCTAGGTGTACTTCTATCACCAAACTCAACAGCCAAGGCTATCTCCTATAAGACTGAGTCTCCCCTCTCCACTACTCCAAGGTGCTAGACAGACACACAGATCCCTAGTAAAGTATTACCTAGAAGAGCCCTGGACCAGGGAAAGACTTCTCAGGGGTAGGGAGTTTCAATGGGGAGAACCTCATATGGGTTCAGAAATAAAGGCAAATATATGTTGCAGGCTGAATGTTTGCCTCTCTGCTACCTTACCTTCTTATGTTGAAAGCTAATCCTGAGTGCAATGCTATTTGTGTAACAATGTGATATCCATAGAAAGGGGAGTTTCCAGGCTCCCTGCCCAACCAAGGAAAGGTGGAGCTGAACAGGAAAGACTGGGAAAAGGATAGGGAGGAGGGGGAGGAGGAGGAGGAAGAGGAGCAGGAGGAGAAAGAGAAGGAGGAGGAGATGACTTGGAGGAGGCACACGGAGCAGAGACACAAGTGAAGAAGCAGCAGGCCTTGCTTGCGTTTTGGTCTTAACTTGTACCAGGAACTTGGGAGCCGAGGAAGGAGACACTTGAAAAAGACAGAGACATGGGTAAGAGACCTGTGGGGAGGCTGACAATAGGAGCCTTTATCTTGACTTATATTTTGACTTTATTCTTTTCCTTCCAGACTTACCTAGTCCCTTCTACCCCTCTCCTATGGTTCCTGCCAGTGCCAGAAGGTACTTTAGATTTATGGCCAGCTTTCGGGCCTCAGTGGCCTCACTTTGGGTCAGCCCTGTCTGACTGAGCATTTACCCATAAGGGGATGGGTAACTTTGGGTGTTTAATGGGAAACTACTTTAATGATATTCTTTCTCGTCTCCTCTCTATTGCACACTAATTACATTACAGTTCCTTCCTATCGAAGGTCTTATGTACTAAGAGAATGTTTGTCTTTAGGCAGCAGATGGTACAACCCAATTAGAGCAGGCAGGTTTGGGGATCCTGTGAGAAATAAAATTATATTATTTATAAACTACGTTGCTCATAGTATTTTGTTATAGCAGCTTAATCCTAAGTACAGTTGCCCCTTGAATAGTGGGTTTGAACTATGCAAGTCCACAGAAATGCATATTTTTCCAATAAATACAGTACAATACTATAAATGTATTTTCTCTTTACAGTTTAATCCTCCCTCAAAAAAATCTATTCTCTAGATTAATTTATTATAAGAATACCTAAGAATATTATAAGAATATATAAGAATACATAAGAATAATTTATTATAAGAATACAATACATGCTATCAGTAAGGCTTCTGGTCTACAGCAGATTACACTGGTCAACAAATTTTTCCAAAAGTCATATCACTGAAATAAAATTAGTCATTTCCTATCAATTGTTTGTGCTCAACATGAATATGACAGTCAAATTCTAATTTTGACTCTAGTTTTTTGTAATCTGCAATAAATTGATGTTTACATCACGAAATGCATGCCAATAGTAATAGGCCTATGGTTAATACCTGTAAAAAATCAAGTCAGAGAATACTTCTTATATTTCTTCACTTGTCTCTTGTACAGCTGTTGAGGAGCATCTCTGGGGAGTGTCCAGCACTAGTCAGGCAACATTATAGTGGACTATTTTCCTGGTATCTTTGTTTGATTGATGCGATATCTTAATGAAAACATTCGCCATGTTCATCACTAACCACATCACAGTTTTCAGGGAAGAAATTCAGTTGGGAATGAAGGAAGTGGATCTTTAGAGATATATTGCAGCCAAGTTTCTGATACTGCATCAGCGTGTCTTCTACTAGTTCTTTGTAGTTTTCTGCCCTAACATTCCCAAGAAAGTGTGTAGACACTAGGCGAAAAGCATTCCATGCTTGTTTCGCATCATCCTGCAGCAAGTTGTTGAACCAGTCATCTTTGAAGAGCTCTCGAATCTGAGGACCCACAAAAACTCCCTCTTTAATCTTTGCTTCGCTGAGTTAAGGAAATTTTTCATGCAGGTATTGGAAAGCTGGCGAGGTCCAGTCCATGGCTTTCACGAAATTCTTCATCAAATCTAGTTTGATGCGAAAGGGTGGTAGAGGATTTTGTGAGCCTCGACCAGAGCTGGGTGCTAGATATTCTTCTCTCCAACTGCTACATTTTGTCTGTGAGTCCATTCCTTCCACAACTAGTGCAATTCACTTGCTCGGCTATCCCACTCACATAAGAAACACACGTATTTTGTATATCCCTGCTGCAGTCCCATTAAAGGGGCAACTAGCTTCAAATCACCACAGAAGTGCCAGCTGTACTTGTTATACTCAATGGAATTCAGTAGCTGCTTTAAGTTATCTTATGTCTGTTTCATGTAGACAGCATGTGCTACTGGAATAGATGGAAGACGGTTTCCATTGTGCAAAAGCACAGCCTTAAGACTCAGTTTCGAAGAGTCTAGAAATAGTATCCATTCTTGTGGGTCATGAGTGATTTCTAAGGCATTCATGAGGCCGTCAATATCAGAACAGAATAGCAGAGTACTTTTTTTTCTGAAGAAAGACTCCAGCTGCTGGTGGCGCTTTCAATATAAAGTAATTGTGACATCATCTTCTAGAAGATTCCATTGTTGGAGTCTTGATCCTAGCAATTCTGCCTTGTTCTTGGATAAGTCCAAATAATGAACCAGGTCATTGAGTTCTTCCTGTGTTAGTCTGTGTGGGGTTGATGATGCACCACAGTGAAAATCTGGATCACTGCATGCTGATGGAACAGGAGAAGAACAGGTTAGCTCACCCTTGTCCTCATCAGATGAATCAAGAGAATATTCTGCTGGAGGTTCTGGAATAGGAAGTCCCTCACCATGTGGAACTGGTCTCAGTGCAGACAGAATGTTTGGGTAGACTATTCTTGACATCTTTTGCTTCACTATTCCACTGAAAAGAGGAGGAACCAAGCAGAAATAACAGTCTTTTATGTGGTTGCTTGGCTCTCCACACCATGGGGACTACAAGCGGCATCGATAGTCTTTTGCCATTTAACCATTGTGAAAGCTGTGTTGTACATGTAGCACAGCATATTTGTGGGGCCCAAGGCTTGTCCTGGTCACCAACCTTGCATCCAAAGTCAAGATGATAAGCCTTTTTCACTTGAGAAGTGACATTTTTCTTCTGGTTGGCAAATGTTACTTCCCCACAAATAGAGCAGAAATTGTCCATGCTATGAATGCACTTTTGAGGCATTACTGTTCTGTATTGTGCCTAAATGGATAAAATAATAACAGTTCTATGGAACAGTAGTTTCAACTGTCTCACACAAAGTCTGAAATATTTTCAGTGCTCAACCTTTCTGACAGGGCTTTATAGAGTGCACTACTGATGTCAGCCTACCTCAGCACCCGCCTGGCGGTAGTATTGCATTGCATCAGAAAATGATACAATCAATTTTGGATGATGTGTGCATGATTATGCAATGTGATGCAGTATTACATCATTCTAGGCTGACTTAGGATGTTCCTACATTCCTACTGGATAAATTTACTCAGTGAAACATATAAAATGAATTATATGAAATATCTACAAAACGAGAGCTAATAAAAAATTTTCAGGGTTATATTCATGTTCAGCACACCAAGATACTACAGATCAGGACCTTGTTAAGTCAGTATCAGTCTCAATGTTAACCAATGTTATTAGTAGATAAGTTTTGGGGGAGCATAAAGCCATACATTGATTTTTAATACATACTGTTTAAGCCATACATACTGTTCTCAATGCCATTGAAACCCACATTGCTCAAGAGTCAACTATGTTTGTAAACAAAAGGAAAGAGGGCATATCAAAGGACATGGCCTTAGGATATAACTCTGTCCTAAGAGGAGAATCTAAGCAGGCTGTGCAGATGAAAACAAGGGACACATCAATATTATATTGTGTGTTCTTACAACCATCATCAGAAGGGGTCCCTGTCTCCTCACCAAGAATTATTCACCCCAGCGACAAACCCTGTCATCTCTAGTGGAGGAGGGGGCTCCACAACTTAGAAAATTTGAATGTCTTCCCAGTCTGCAAGACCTAGCATCAAAACAATGCTAACTCATAGACATTGAAAAAGTACAATGTCTCTTGCAAACCCAAGTTTCTGACCTGAGTTCTATCGCTTATTGAAATCCATGCCAAACTAGATAAAAAACGGAAAATTGTTAACGTGTAGCTCCTCTCACTAGCATAGAACATTCCGAGAGATTTTTCACACCATGTTTAAAAACGTCCATGTTGCTAACGTGGACTGACATCAGTTTCCATCAGTCACACAAAGCTTTGTAGGGAAGGGATGTAGGGGAATGTGGGAGGTATACTGCTAGAAAAATGATAGAATATGTTTCGACAAATTAAGCAATATGTATAAGACAAGATATTGACCCAAGGAGAATAGCAGAAACCCAATTGAAGCAGCCAACATTTGAGAGTTCCTTTAAAAACTGGAGATAATCTTATAGGTAGTGTGTGCTATCAATATTTAATATTTTCTTAAGCATGTTAGTAAAAATCATATACTTATATAAGCAAATTTTTAAAAATAAATGAGAAAATAGGTTAGTACTGCTGCAGGCAACCACAAATCTATTTTTTAAAGGAATGATAGAGTTTTAGCTGTGAGTCCAACTTAGCATGTGTTGGAGATTATATAAAAATCTTTAGACATTAGCTTTAATTCAGAAAGGACAAGTTCTTTTCCATTTGTTTCAGCTGTTTGGTGTGTCTGTGGAAAAGTAGACTTTAGCACTGAATATTTATAATTTTCCAAAGTAATTTTATAATTTCATCAACTCAAAGTCAAATCAATGTATCTTTTTATTTCTTTTTATTTATTTTTTTATGGAGGTAATATAAGTTTACAACACTTTATATGATCCAGAGGATAGGTTCACACCTCTTCAGTATGTCACCCCCCATGCTGACCACCAAGGCACCCACAGTCCTCAACCACAGTCCATTGTGCCCCCACCCCCACAGCCTCAGTCTTAGATTTCTAGGGCTTGTTTTGGGTTTGGTTTTATGTGACCCCTTATTTGTTTGCCTATATTCTACATATAAGTGAAATCAGCTGGTATTTATCTTCCTCCCTTTTAGCACAATCCCCTCTAGTTCTATCGGTGCATTAAAAAAATATATATATACAAGCCTACAATCTGTATTACACTGGCATGTCCTTGGAGGTCAATGCCTCAACACCTACATTGCCCAGTGTTTAACTGTGTTTAACTGTAAATAAAGAGGAACAGATGTCAAAGTACCTGGTCTGAGGAAATAACTGCCCTGAGAGGACAGTGCTCTGGCAAGTTACTGATACAGCAAGAGAGAAAAGGAAGAATCTTAAAGAAAAGCTGAGATAAAGTAATGACAATTTAGTAGAGATACTTCATATAAAACAAGTTGCATTTACCCTATCAAAGGATAGCTTCAATTATTTCAACTTCTGGGTAGAATTTTAAGATGTAACCTAATAATTGTATCCAAAAGATAGTGCTTGGTGGCAGCATTTACATATGGCAATTGTGTTAGCAATCCATCATACTGGACCTTTTGTGAATTCGAGGCAATGTTGGAAGGAGTATCAGCTCCTCCAAGTCTGAACAGAAAAAAAAATGCTGATAGGTTGCTAGTGGAGGTCATTAAGCAGCGGATATGAAAATCAATAAAACTCTGCACTTACGTAAGAGAAGGTTATTGAACAGAAAATTGCAAGATTCTATTGAGAGAGGTTTGTATTCAAGTTAAAGTTCTCAGAAGCCCTCTCTCATGTCATGTGCAGAAATAACTATAGCAATATTCAGGAAGGCAGGTGGAATTTGGCACTATTTCAAAAACTGCAGATTGGGTGCGATGTATTTAAACTACATGTAATTGGGAAATTATAAATGAGTCTTTGAGATAAAAAAAAAAATGCCAGCCATTTCCTGTTATGCTGCAATTGGTTTGATTTATAATGACTTTATAAATAGTAAAATAAAAGGAAATATGCATACTAAAATATTAGCTCAAAATACAAAAAGATCAGTGAAGTTCTCAATTACAAAAAAGGCCATTTCTTTTCAAGTGGAAAAATGACTGGTATTCAATTAAAACACAAAAGTAACAAATAATTTTGCTCCTGTATTTTGCTCCTGTAAAAAGCAATGAGATAGGTCAAAAGACCAACAGACAAAGAGAGAAAAATAATGCAGGGTATTCTGGCTTTGAATAGGGGGGATAAACAGCCTAACTGCAATTTCCCCCATTGTTCCAAAACCTCTTTGTTTTCCATCTGCATATAGTTTATTGTGCTTCTAACTGTGTGATAATCAACATCTTGCCCCAAGCATAGCTGGATATACCACCCCTGGTTCTCTGGAGACTCAGTAGGGAAGCCCATAGTAAAAACAGCCAAGCAGTAGGATTTAACATGTTGACTAAAAATTCAAGAACTGCAGCTTGGTGGGAGTGCTGTTTTTTCTGGGCAGTAATTGTACCAAGAGACACAAAGGGCATTTGGTTTACATGGAGATTGAGTCAATGAGCCAATTCTCTTTGCATTTACACATCATGTTCTCTTATCTTAGAATTACCTCAAGCAAGGACTGCTGTTTAGTGGAAACAGTAACAAATGAAACCTCATTGCTGTAGAATTTACACAACTTGTCATCTGTCTCTGGAAGTGTTCCCTGTCAGTTTCTCTCATCAGAATTCTGAGAATTCAGAATTCTAGTTCTGAGGGACCTGAAAAAAATGCTTTTTTTCCTCTTTCTTTAGAAGTAAGTGACTTCCTGTAACTGGCAAAATAATTATGAACTGTGTCCCAATCCTGAGTAAATGCTGGATGTTCAAAATGTTTAGAAGTGTATCGAATAGTCCACCCAATTCTTGTAGGCTTTTATCTGGTTTTCCAAAGTTCTGAAAAGTCTTTTACAGAGTAATTTAATGACACATGTTCTTGCTCTGTCCAATTGATTTAGGAGAGTTTCTATTACAAGAAACAGATAAATCCCAGAGAGACCTACAAGGTAGTCTCTTCACTCAACACCAACAAATAGTTAGTTGATACATAAAATAGACATTGTGTTGCCAGTGGAGCATAGGGAAAAATGGTTCCTCCTTACAAAGCACAAGTAAATACAAGCTAAACTGTTGGAACTAACTTGTAAATACTTGTCAAAAAACATATCTGGACTTGGTAAATAGAGCATTTATTCAAATTGATCCTTCTAATGGGAGGGAGCAGGATTATTGGAATAGGGAGCAGGAGACTATTACAACTGAAAGGAGGCTGTGACCATATGATCTACAGAAGTTTTGAAGGTGGACAAAAGAGGAACTTTAAAATTTGGCCAAAGGCACTGCCCAAATTGTTTACCAGTCACTATATTGGTTCTGCACCCACGTGCACAATTGTAAGACTACTTAGACTTAGGGAACAATAACAATGGGATTTATTTAACAAACAAGAAAAAAGCAAAGAATTACTAAAATCAACATGATACAGGGCAAAACTGGGGCCTTTTAAATTTAGGCAAAGGCAGTGCCCCAATTGCTTACCGGTTACTATATTGGTTTTGCACCTGCATGCACATTTGTAAGACTACTCAGGTTTAGGGAACAACAACATTGGGATTTATTTAACAAACAAGGGAAAACAAAAATTTACTAAAATCAACATAGGGAAAACAAAGAATTACTAAAGTTAACATATGGCCGTTTACCTTACTTAAAACAATGTCCAGTCTTTTCAGTCCCAGAAAAATAACAAAAATGGCATCTTCCCGCCACCGCTGATGTGGAGCTCTTCTTCCAGATAATAGGTCGCAATTCCAAAATGGCGTCTTCTTTCTTCTGCTGATGGAGTCCCTGCCACTGCTGATGTGGGCCACAATTCCAAAATGGTGTCTTCTTTCTTCTGCCGATGCGCACCGATCAGACTGTAGGCCAGGTTCGAACTCACGAGGACGACATAGACGCAACTGGAAATGCTCTCAAAACTGCCGTGATGCCCCAGCACAACACCAGGCCAACAAAACTGGAAACAGCACCTACAGCAGCCAGATGGCCCTTCAGACTGCACTCACGCATTTTGGAAGGCGCCCGCTTCGGGTCTTTGCTGTCTTCCTTCAGCTGCAGTAAAAACAAAATTGGGAGCAGTTTCCATCGCTTGGCTACTTGCAAAGCCTCCAAAGTCCCTGGCCCCAAAGTCACTAAAGATTCAAAAACATATTCTTCATTCCTACATCATGGCGTTTACATTATGGCATCTGACCTTTAGCCCCTCTTAGATATCTCATCAGAAAACCCCGCCCCAAAGGTAAACTTCGCAGCAGTTTACCTGGGGCTATTCATTTTAAACTCCTCCCAGGGTCTTTACGTGGCCAGCAAACTCCTCTAGTAAACTCCTCTAGGGGGCACCACATTTTACCAGACTTTGGATTCAGCCTGGTTGCAAACATATGGCCGTTTACCTTACTTAAAACAATGTCTAGTCCTTTAAGTCCCAGAAAAGTAACAAAGATGGTGTCTTCCCGCCACTGCTGACGTGGAGCTCCTCTTCCAAACAATAAGCCACGATTCCAAAATGGCGTCTTCCTTCTTCTGCAGGTGCACAACAATCAGACTGTAGGCCAGGTTCCAACTCATGAGGACGACATAGAAAACAACTGGAGATGCTCCCGGAACTGCCGTGGTGCCCCAGCACAGCACCAGCAACTACAACAACACTGCAAACAGCAACTACAGCAGCCAGACGGCACAACAGACTGCACTCACGCATTTTAGGAAGGCACCCGATTTGGGCCTCTACCTTCTTCCTTAACCTGAAGTAAAGACAAAACTGGGAGCAGTTTCCGTCGCTCAGCTATTTGCAAAGCCTCCAAAGTCACTGGCCCCGAAGTCACTAAAGATTCAAAAACGTTTCTTCTTTTCCTGCATTATGGCGACTGCTGCTTCTTTTCCTACATCATGGCGACTGAATCTCCTTCTCCTTCAGTCCCTTTTATTTTTCATCAGAAACCCCGCCCCAAAAATGCAAACTTAGCACTTTACCTAGGGCTATTCATTCTCAACAGCAAATCCCCTCCAGGGGGCCCTACCTTTACCATACTTTGGACTCAGCCTGGTTACAGTTTCAAGAGTCAGACAAATGGGTTTTCTATTATATAAGTGAAACAGCAGGGAAGGACTTGCCTCTCTTTCTGTACCACCAGATAAGCTTTCCCATTTCCTTTATTTACGCACTAGACTTAACAAACGTTTTCCTACATCTGAGCAAAAACAGCATCACTAGGAAGATAACACCAGAATTGCTGATTACCAGGTGATAGTAAAAGCAAGCTTTTGACAATCAAAGTCTCCAGACACTTGTGTTGCAAGGATGGACATGCTGACCACCACCCACTTCCCTTTCTACTCCCTTGTAACTCTGAGAAATACCCCTGCCCTCTGCCAAAGAGCAGGATGGTAGTCTTTCAAACAGGAGTCTTCTGCCCTCCTCAATTTGTCAACAAATTAAACTACTTTCCTTCCTCAAACTCTGTTCTCTTTTATTGGCTCAGGGAAATTGAGACAGGCATTCAGTATCAAGAGGAGTTGAGGATCTTAGAGTATGTGGGAAAGATCATAGTTTTATCCCCTGACCAGCCTATTTTCCAAGAAGCCACTTTAGGAAGGTTTTATGCAGAATTAAGCTGAGAATAGGCCACAATAGGGGCTGAATTTACCTAAAATTTGATTAATAAGCACTTGGTTCAGATACTTAGTGGGGGCAAACAGATCAGCTAACTATAAGGCAGGGAAAGAGAATATGGAGGGTCTGTGTCTGGCCTTGTCATAGGCAAAAAAAGACTTGGTTTATCAGAGATTAGAGATTTACCTAAGTTTATCAGTTATATGGGGAAGGGTGTTTCTTTTCAGTAACTGTTTGTTTTCCAGAACTAGTTTGAGAAGGATCCTTTCAACTTCTCTTTTAACCAGAAATACAAGACTCAAGGAAAATTCATGATTTTGTTATTTTATGTAAACATATGTTTAGTGGACATAAGCATTATTCAGCTTGGATTCCCAGCCTCTAGATTTGCCTGATACATTAAGAGATTCTCAGTGTTTTGCTAGATTCAGGGTAACATTTCTTATCTTCTACAAGCAAATTTATGAATCTCTTGCATATGTCCACCTCTATTTTTGCCTTTGTCTAGACATGTTTATAGACAAAGGTGTGGCTGTAGATACGTAAAAGAAATAAAATATACCTGAGCCATCTTAATAACTTTAAAATCTTTAAACTTACTTTGATCGTATTTTACGTGTATCTGACAGAGAGTAAAAAGGTCTCTGTGATTACTAATTAAGATCACAGACCACCCCAGGTTGGTTCTTCTAAGTGTGAATTGATTTTGCATAAACACAAGCCAGTTCAAATTGACATAGGAAACCACTTCTGTAGCCCTCTGACTTCTCACTCAGAGTCACCTCCATTATCAAGGCCACACTGTCTCCTTAGATAATTGAGGTTATTTGTTGTTGTTACAGGTGTCACTTGTGTTACTCTCATCCCCTAGTTTCACATAGATCTGATCTCTGCACAGAACATACAGAACATACATTCCAAATACGTAATTGACCTTAATGGGTCCTACACTCCTTCCTGCCAAAATAAAAGCTCTTTGTGTGCTTCAAGAGTGGACTGTAGCTGGAGATGACACTGTGATGGGGACGTGGAAAAGGGGAGCGGAGGCTCTGAATGAAGCAGCACATGAGGAGTTGTAGTTCAGGTCATTTTATTTCTATTTCATTTCACCTTCACTACACATCTTCTCCTTAGTGGCTAAACTTTACTGGTGACTCATTTATAAATATCTTTCAAAACAATGTCGTTGAATCTGGTTCTTAAATGTGTCCTATATATTTTTCAGAGTCTATGAATGGTAGTTGCTACAAAGTCAGAGTTTATTCATTCTTACATCTGTTACTAATGCAACAGCCAAAAGCAAAATCAAAGTTTCCTAGGGTTGGGTATTATGGGTAAATCATTCTGTTCCAGCTCACTGCTAAAGATGACTATATCTCTGGCAAATAATTTTGTTCCTTAAAAGATAGGGTCTAACTTCCTCAGTGTCAGAGAACAGGAGCCCTGCCTTTTTCAGCTGCTATTCTTGCTGCTCCTCTCCTTCTCTCCCTCAAATCCAAGCCCCAAGTGACCGAATTAACAGATGCCATAGGCTTAAACATCCCCCAAGCACCTTCCTGAAGTTCTTGAAGGACCACCTGGTAAGGTAATTATGGTGACTTTATTGTAAATAAAAGATGAAGCAGTGACATTTGCCTTGGAGACAGAAATCCAGGACTGCTGCAGGACTGTGTGTCTTCAGAAACTAGCCCCTAATGACCACTTGGGTACCACTTTCAAGACCCATGCACACGGTCATTTACACACAGACACTCCGCTTCTAGTGAATGTTAAAATGCCATTGTAAGTACACTTTTTACCACTTAAACAGAAAGTAATTTCACTGTTTTCAAATCTTTGACTTTTAAACTTTTTTATGCTTTCTTCTTCCATGGCTAGATGTCTGCTATTTCCAATGTCATATTACTCATGGATAGATGACTCTCCTGAAAATGAATACAGGGCTCAGGTACACTCCTAACATTTTGTGAATCCTTCACCTGATTAATGAGAGGTGAGTCTCTTAACCTACTGCCCAGGTCCCATGGCAGATTATTAGCACAATTGCTTTGATAGATCTTTTTAAGTGTTCCTCTTGGGAAAGATATTTGAAAGTCACATTTAAATAAGGATCTAACAATTACTGAACATTAATTCTCTTCTAATCTCAAATGCTATTTCTGGTGAAGGTTATGAAGGCAATTTTAATGGGAGAAATATACTATTATTTAGTTACCCCTGATTCCCAATATGCAGCAAAGGGCTTTTCCTAACCATTTTTTCTCCCCCTGACCTTCTATAATCATATAATGGACTTCCTTCCTATTGGGAACATGCAGAATGATGTATACGAGAAAAAAACTATAGCTCATGGCGGTTTATTCTAACTATTTACACCATACACAATCCCCAGGGAGGTAGCATCTCTATCAAAGTATTCTTATGACCTGCAATTTAATGTGGCATCCAAAAAAACTCTTTCCTTTATTTCTCTCCACTGTCTTATCCTCAATTCATGCACAAAAGTAAAATAAAAGAGACCTTTTCTCATACATAATTATAAAGCTTATGAGAATGAAAATGCAGTTCACTCTGAAAAGGAAATTGAAAGTGTAAGACTTTTCCACAGACACAGACTTGTTAGCAATAAAACCACGACTTGAAACCAGGTCTCCTGAGACCCAGTATTCTCCCCACTGCTATTTAAGCACAACTTATGAATTTGTCATTTTTTTCTTAAAGTCAAGCATATATTTCCCTGTCATGCCTTAAGACAAAAAACTTAAAGTAAGCTCAGATGCCAAAAGGAATAATTATGGAACTGCAATTACATTGAAAATTTCTGATCTATACATTAAAAGCTGCTTATGAAAGAAAAACAAAGGGGAAAACATGAAATTAAAAAGGAAATTTTCTTAAATTTTACAAAACTTTTAAGAGATATATGTTCAGAAGATATATGTTCAAAATACCAACTAATGACAGAGGAAGACATTAAAAATACAAAGTAATGCTAAATGCAACTTCACAAAGCATTTCTACTGTCAGGAAGGCAAGAGACTGATGAAGGAAGAAACGAGAATATTGGTGGGTGGAACTGGAAATAAAGATGCTCCGGATGGCAAATAGTGCATCTATTAAAAAGGCAAAGAGAAATATAATTCACATATTAAATGAACACAAAGCATCTGTCATCAAATATTGATTTTGCATTTAAGCATCATAGGGGACATCAGTCAAAAAGCAAAGAGAGTTAAATTAGGCCAATAGTGCAAAGCCGCAATGGAGGGAAATGACCAGAGGATTTTATTTAAGGGAAAATGAAAGAACAGTTAATGTAGCAGGTAAAGGAATGGTTGTCTGATTTGCCTGTGTACACATGTAAATCCTATTATCTCATTGGGCATTCATGCTTGTCCCAAAGCTATGCTTTCTCCCTCGAGTGAGCAAATAGGACCGTGTAAGTAGCAGCATGCTGGTAGAGTGATGGGTGGAGTTATGAAGTCAGGACACAGATGGAACTTCTTTAACAATCACCTCAGTGGAAAAGGCCATAAGATACAGGGAGCTATGAACCACCTACGTAGCACAGGCCTGAAGCTAGTCCTCTAAGAGAAGAGCATTGAGCTTACACAGCAAGTTTTAAAATTTCTATCACAGGTAGCTGAGACAGGAAGAGACAGGAACCTTCTCTGGTAAGCCTCAATGCCTGCCATTTCAAATCCACAACATCCTCATTTAGGCCCATAACTAGTGTTTATACTATTTACATCTTCTAAACTGTATATTCCACAGCCTTCCTATAATTACATGTGATATTTAAATTAAGCAGAAAATTTCATCTTTCTCTTCCCAAATACACATTTCTTTACTATACACCTAACAAATAACACAATTCATATGACAGATTTTTCAATAATCATCATTACACATCACTACAGAAAAGTGTACATAGCCATCATTAATTGAAATAAAGTCTAAGATTTTCCAGAAACATCAGTGTTAATTCTAAGGACAAATCTAATCACATACTGAGAGTTTTTCCAGAATGTACTCAATTTGTAGAAGTAAGCAATTCAAGCTTTATTGTGTGAGCTAGTATGAAGCTATGGGGTTGGTTCAAGATAACAACTGCCTCTTGTGGTAACAGAGAGTGAGATCTAGTGTATTGCTGGAGTCACATATAGCAGACAATAGCTAACTACTTCTCCATGCCTTCCTGTGATCCCTGGTAAATGAAGATGTGGGATTTCTTGGAGAAGCTGAGATGATTTAGCCTCCAAAGATCAGCTCTATTATAAAGGACAGAGGGAAGAAATGAAGTCACTTTGCAATTTGTTTTTGAATGTGGAAGAAACCTTTCTAAGGCGAGCACTCAGTGCCTGGACTTAATCCTGGGTGCCAGCAGATAATCACTGAAAAAGCAGGTTTTAAAGACAGTGGTTTTGCCCAAAATTGACTCCATAGCCTTATATAAAAAGTAGGTATTTATTTCCTTTCCAACACTCCCATTCTCTTTTCTTCCTATAGGCTCTTCTCTGAGAGGGGAAAGAAATTATGCATTGCGTGTTTGGGACACATAATTCTTGCTACACTCAAGGGGACATGCCACCTTCTCAATGTCATCAGTCGTGTGCATTGAGTGGGTTAAGGTGAGATATTCAGATAGTGTCACTGAAAGTTGATTAGTTTGGAGGTGGATGCTTAGAGGTTGGGAGGCAAGGGGAGACACAAAGAATAAGATGATCCTCAGCATAAAACAGTAAACACTGTAAAAAGAAAATATTCTCTTCTGGATAGCAGCTTCTGCTTCTGGAAGATAGATAATTTAGAACTTTCAAAATCAGAAGTAAGAGCACTGAACTATTACCAGCTGCATGAGGGAATAGGGCAGAAACCAGGACTGGTGGGAGAGGCAGGAAAACATAAAAGGCCAACAGAAAGAAACCACACTCCATGCCTGGTAAGGCCAGGGACTTGGTGTGCTCCAAGATCCCAGTGAATATTTTAGTTGAAGAAATAACAAACCTCAAATCCAAGGAAACCTGAGAATGCTAAGAACTTCCTCCTTTGTCTTCTGAAATCATGCATTACAATGAATAATAAATGATAATCATTCACCCACACTCTCCTCACTAAATTGTGAGCTACTATGAAAACCTCATGTCTTATTCATCTGCCAGTGCCCAGAATCTCAAGAAGTACTTGACATAAAGTCTCAAAAATATTTAGTGAAAGAGAAAATAGGAAGGCCCTTGGAAGGGGCATGCCGAGTAGGAGAAACAACACAGTGGAGGCATTTAGGAAATTGTCCTTACAGTTCCACCTCTGCCTGTAGCCAGCTGTCAGGCCTTGAAAAGCCATTTAATATTTCTGAGACATGGTCTCTTTATTGATTAAAAAAAAAAAAAACCAAGAATCTATTTTTCCAGGTTACTATAAAATTCTACTATTTTGAAAAAAATCTGGATTGTTCTGAAAGTTTGCTTATAGTAACTAAAACCAAATTTTACTAGGTTCAGCAACATTCAAAAAGTGCTGTATTTGAGATGTGAACTCATCTTAGAAAATGTACTAAACACTTAAAAATTAACTGAAGTATAGCCTCAATGATAGTCAATAAAAGCGAAAATACATTTCTAATCTCTCAAACCACATTAAAATGAAAATATACTGTTCTTATTATTACCATGTAAAAGCTGTGCAGTTGTTTCTTATTTTTCACTGTTTGATTTCTGATTGGAAAGAGAATTATGAAGGTTATGTCTTAAGTTGATGTGTTCTATTAATCTTCCAGAAGATGCCTTTGTAAAAGGAAACTGCAATTGCAGATATCCTGCCAATCAGAGTTTTATTAATATTGGAATGTTTAAAATGAATTGTGTAAGAGCATATTTATATGTTTAATTATCTATGTAAGCCATAGTATAATGAAAATATTGTAATTGTGCCACTTTTCAAAGAAACACTAAGAAGATAATTGTAAACATCATGGATGGGGAATTATACACACAAAGACTAATAGCTACAATAATGATATTCAGAACTGTGCTGGTAATTTGCCCCTTAGGGGGTAAATTTGGGGAAAATATGTATAAGGTTTAATCATGTGACTGTCTCTTAATGGGTATTATACAGCAAAAGTCAGACATACCACACTGAACATTCAGTAATAATTATTTTTTTTAGTTATTCTCCTGGTGGCTCCTCTAGTATCTGTAATTTTCAGGTTCTCAAAAACAGCGTTATTTGTATGGCGCCTGTCCAACAAGTAAAATGGACTGGTGGTTACAACACAGAATTAGCAATTAGAGATTTTTTTTTCTTTCAACATTTCATTAATGAAAGCTAATTCTAAAGAGGAAAATAAGTAAAATTAGATGAAGTTCTACTATCTTGAGACTATGAATAAAAAAAATTAGATGAAGTTCTACTATCTTGAGACTATGAATCTCAGCTAGTGGAGTCTCTTTATTAACTCTTTGTGTGGGGATTATTTGTCAAATACATCAGAGAAAATGGCATGCTTTATAGATAGAAGCAAAACCTATGCCTTGTTGGAAACTGGACTGATTATTTTCTACTTGTCAGGTCTTATCTATTCTTTGCTCTTTCATTCTATTCTTTGCCCAGGATACTAACTCTTCTGCCTTGCACCCCCCAGACTTGTTAGTTGTCTTCCCATGGGTCTGGCCAATAGGAAGGCCTATAACACTAGTCAACATTGAGATCATAACTTACTTAAAAAGGCCCTAATCAGTAGTATCTTGTTGTGCTGAACATGAATGTAACCCTGAAAAATTTTTATTAGCTCTCGTTATTACTTCATATAATTCATTCTAAATGTTTCACCATGTAAATTTATCCAGGACTGCAACAACATCTTAAATCAGCCTAGAATGATGTAATATTGCATTGCATTGCATAATATCATCATGCAAACATCATCCAGAGTTGATTGCATCATTTTCTGATGCAATGCAATACTACTGCCAGGCGGCTGCTGAAGTAAGCTGACATCAGCAGTCTATTATATAAAGCCCTGTCGGAAAGGCTGAGTATTGAAAATATTTCAGACTTGGTGTGAGACAGTTTAAGTTACTGTTCCATAGAACTGTTATTAATTTATCCATTTAGGCACAATACAGAACAGTAATCCTCGAAAGTGAGTTCATAGCATGGACAATTTCTGCTCTATTTGTGTGGAAGTGACATTTGCCAACCAGAAGATAAGTATCAGTTCTCAAGTGAAGAGGCTTATCATCTTGACTTTGGATGCAAGGTTGGTGACCAAACAAGCCTTGGGCCCCACATATATGCTATGCTACAGGTACAACACAGCTTTCATTGTGATTAAATGACAAAAGACCATCAATGTCATTTGTAGTCCCCATAGTGTGGAGAGAACCAAGCAGCCACATCAAAGACTGTTACTTCTGCTTGGTTCCTCCTCTTTCTGGTGGAATAACGAAGCAAAAGATGTCAAGAATAGTCTACCCAAACATTCCATCTACATTGAGACCAGTTCCACATGGTGAGGGACTTCCTATTCCAGAACCTCCAGCAGAATATTCTCTTGATTCATCTGATGAGGACAAGGGTAAGCCGACCTGTTCTCCTGTCCCATCAGCATGCAGTGATCCAGATTTTCACTGTGGTGCATCATCAACCCCACACAGACTAACACAGGAAAACTCAATGACCTGGTTCATTATTTGGACTTATCCAAGAACAAGGCAGAATTGCTAGGATCAAGACTCCAACAATGGAATCTTCTAGAAGAAGATGTCACAATTACTTTATATCAAAATCGAAGCAAAGATTAAAGAGGAATTTTTTTTTGTGGGTCCTCAGATTCGAGAGCTCTTCAAAGATGACCGCTTCAACAACTTGCTGCAGGATGCGAAACAAGCATGGAATGCTTTTCGCCTAGTATCTACAAACTGTCTTGGGAATGTTAGGGCAGAAAACAAGGAACTAGTAAAAGACATTCTGATGCAGTATCAGAAACTTGGCTGTAATATGTCTCTAAAAATCCACTTCCTTCATTCTCATCTGGATTTCTTCTCTGAAAACTGTGGTATGGTTAGTGATGAACTTGGAGAACGTTTTCATCAAGATATCGCATCCAAAGAACAAAGATACCAGGGAAAATGGTCCACTACAATGCTGACTGACTAGTGCTGGACACTCCCCAGAGATGCTCCTGAACAGCTGTACAAGAAGCAAGCGAAGAAATCTAAGAAGTAGTCTATGACTTGATTTTTTACAGGTATAAACCATAGGCCTATTACTAATGGCATGCATTTTGTGATGTAAACATCAATTTATTGCAGATTACAAAAAAACCTAGAGCCAAAATTAGAATTTGACTGTCATATTCATGTTGAACACATACAAATTGATAGGAAATGACTAATTTTATTTCAGTAACATGACTTTTGTAAAAATTTGTTGACCGGTGTAATCAAGGGCTTGGCACTACTGCTTGCCAGTAGCTCCTGGACTCTGGGACTGCTGCTTGAGCTGGTTAAATATTCCTCCATGACTCCTACATTCATGGGTGTCCACCTACCTTTCCATCCCTCCTTCTCTCTAGCCCAGGGGAGTTCACTGAATCCCACTGTTGCTAGCATGTGGGTGCCTCATCATTCCTACACCTCCCCGACTTGTCTATATCTTCGAAGTGGCACTTTAATGGAAATGTTACCATTTGAACCACCTGAAGTAAATTCTATCTTCTTCTGTGACACTGGTCATAAATTCTAATGGCATATGCACGTAACGACTATTAATGGGTGATTTTTAGAATGCTGACTTGTGGTTTGATTACAGTAACAGTATTGCTATTACAATATTACTGCTTCTTCTTTTTTCAAAGATTTATTTTTATTTATGTATGCACACAAGAACTGGGGTATAGGCCAAAGGCGGGGGGCAGGGTGAAAGGATTCACCAGAGATAGACTGGGGAGTAGAACTGGTATATCTACTGAAATACACTGCTAAAGGGAGCAGCAGGTGAGACCAAAGAGATCTGTGGTGCCATGTGGTTTAGCTCCCTGGCCAGGATCAAGCTCATGCTGCAGTGGCTGGTGATAGCTTGATAGTGCTGAGACTTTAACCACCAGGGAGGCCCTATTACCACTTCTTTATATAACAACATACTGTAGTAGCACTGTGGTATGCGACCCAAAAAAGCAAATGACTAAATTAAGTGAACATAAATATTCCTTGCCCTTTACCTTAATTTGGGAAAATGATGAAAGTCATCCCAACTTTAGAATTGACCACAGGTCGGTGAATTCCACATTAGTGACTTCACTATGGATCACTTTCTCATTCTACCCAGTCTTGCAGATATATCTCCTGAGAGCAGCCTCCCATAATCTGCTGTATGTAGTTCTAAGTTTCTGAGACTGATTCCAAGGAATCCAAGGTAAGTCACACAGTGAGTGGGATGAGCCTAGAGATGAACTAACGCAACAACATAGTTAGAGCCTAAAGCTTCCCAACAGATCATGATGGAAAGAGTCAAATCCCCCTATAATATCTTATTAAAAAAAAAATCTGTAGCCACTAGTGCAGCTATCACTGTGAACAGAAAAGACATTATCTTTCTTCCAGTGTTAGAGAGCTTTTGTTGCTAGCTACCCCCAAAGAAATCTTGTTTTGTTCACATTTGCATTATGTTAACTAGTGGTATCCCTCAAACCATCCTTCCTGTTTTTCCAGCCTCTATTCTCCCTTCTTTCAGGGATGGTACTTTCCTTGCCTCTTGCAATGGTTTGATTCTGTGAAACTAAATCAGCATATGACTTCCTACGTGAGGCAACCGGCTTATTATGAGATTGGTCTTTAAGAGAGTTGATCAAAAGCAATCACTGAGTCAAAAGAGTCAGCAAAAGGTTTACGTTAAAGTTTAAAACACAAAAACAAGAATATTGGAAGGGATGGGTTGGAACAAGACAGGTCAGCAACAAATGAAGAGGATTCTGGGCTTCTGCAGAAAAAAGTCCTGAACTTTAGAGTTGTACCTCACAAGTGTGTTGATAAGGGTGGATAGGTCAAAAAAAAAAAAAAATCAAATGACTATTTCCATCATCACAATCCCTCTTGTACCCATGATTCCTGGGGCAAGAATCATTAGTATGCTGATAACTGTTTTCTAAGAGAAGCTGGGGAGGCTCAAAGGAGCTACAAATAGGATCTTCCACACAAGCTACTGCAGTCAGGTAGTCAGGTGAGAAAACCAGAGGCTTGGCAGTGGTAAAAAAGGAAAGGAGGAGGGCAGAAGGGAGAAGGCACAGAGCTTTTAATTCTATGACAATGTAATCAGCATCAAGAAAGAATGTAAACATAACATGCATGTAACTGAATACCTGAAATTACATTTCAATGGATTAATTCCACTGAAAATGATCAATATTAATTTTAAGGCTTCTTCAAAGATCAGCCTCACACAACTCTTCAGGCTTCTTTCCACATAAAACAGCATAAAATAAAATCAAAAAAGAGTAAAAAATGACCATGGTTAATAACTGAAAACATCCTAAACGACCAATCAATTTTCTTTGGAAATATATGTCTGAATATCACAGCTTAAGAGCTTACATTTGTTTTTGTTTTAATGCCTGAAAGTTAGCAATAGAACAATGCAATTTTCTTTGCAATAATAATAGTCTTGCTGCGCCTACTTAATATAAACAAAAGATAAAAATTGCTCAATAACGCAATGTGTTTATTTACCTCCCATTCTCCTAAGCAGACTCTAGCTAAATAAAAAAGGTAATTTAAGGCTAGTCTTTCATGGAAATGTTCTTTTAATGAAAAATAAACCTATTCTAACTAATACTCATTTTAATCAGATTTAGAATTAAGAATCGTTTTTAAATGCAGGCAGATAAATTTAGGTTGATTCTAAATACTTTTAGCCCAAACAGATTTTTACCAGAAGCAGACTGGATTTAGTGGGATTGACACCCCCCCACACACAAACATTGGAGATTGAGAAACACTAATAGAGTTACTCACAAAACAGTCGTAATGAACTGCAACTAACTGTAATAACTATTTTGCAAGGTGGTTTCTGCACAATTTAACCACATTCATAAAGGTAATACTTTTTGGAAGAAGTGACCTTGAAGTTTAATTTTAGAAAGTCTCAACAATTCCAGGTCTTTTAATTTCATGAAGTTTTATCTAAGTGGGTGGTCATGCTTTCCTACATCTCAGTAAGGAGTAGCAGATTGGTGTTCTGTTCTCTTTGAGAGGTGCTGATCAAGGCAGAAAGCATACATGGGCCTCTCAAGACACGCTTCCCCAAGTGATGAAAGTCCTTTCCCAATAGGGATGTGACAGCCAGAACTCTGACACTGCTTTGTCATTCAATGTCAATGACATTGTGACATTGATTTATAGCCCAATGAGTACATGCCCTGTGCAATTCTTCCCCCTTAACTGTGAGTGAGACCTGGGAATGTAATGTTATTTTTTTCTCCCTCAAATAAATTGTGTTATATGGCCAAAGTGATAGGATAGTCACTACAGCTTAACTAGAAGAAGCAAGTTTGATATCCACCACTTAATAAAAAGAAAAATGTTACAACCTTTACTGTTTTCATACTTACTATTTTCACTCTTTTGGAATCTAATTGACCAGGTGTTCCTACAAGATCAGTGGGAATAGCAATTGCCACTAATGTCGTGGTTACCATTTCCTGACAAGTCATCCCAAGTCATGATCCACTTCCCATCAGCTGTTGGGGTCTTAATATAGGCAAGAGAGCTATGTCCTTTTACATGGAAAGTCCAACCCCCCTTTAATCATAAAGCTTATGTCTTCAGCCCCAGCTGAACACTTACGACAATGATGGCACATGTGCACCCACCATTTTGAAATACCCTCACTTTCCTTCAAACTCAATTCTATGAATATGAATATAAATATAATTTTTAACATAAATATAAATATCTCTATGTATATGCTTAACCTCCCTGTAAAATAAAAACCCCATTCCAAGTCAGGGAGTCTGGCTTTTGCAACCCAACAAACCCTTTTCCGCTTAGAGCTCAGACTGGGGTTTTGTGTTTCTGTTGGCTTACACAGAAGACAAGGACTCTAGGGTGTTATGCCCTGTTATGAGCTGGCAAGCTGTGGAGAGATCCACACAGCAGGGAACAGGGAACGGTGGGGAACCTCTAGTTGCTGAGTCCTCTAATTTCAAAGAACTGAATCCTGGCAAAAGTCACCTGAATTTTTTTATTGTGTTATTTTGTATTGAGGTAATATGACTATGACTTAGATTATAGGTAGACATCTCATCAGAGGTATGTTACCACACTACATCCTCCACCAAAGCACCCCTAGTCCTCTACCTTAGTCCACTGAGCCCCCTCTCTCTTTATTCCCCATTTCATCCTCTCCCCTCTAGTAGCCTAACTACCATAGTCTGATTTCTTGGGTTTATTTTTGGCTTTGTTTTTTCTGACCCATTGTTTGGTTTCTCTATATTCCACCTGGCATTTGATTTTCTCCTTCTAGCTTATTTCACTTAGCATAATCTCTTCCACTTCCATGCATACAATGGGAATGTAGACTTGTCCCATCCCTATAGAAATCAGTGTAGAAGTTTCTCTTTATAATAACAATAATCACACAAATTTAAAAGAGAATCTAAAGCTCCAGAAATGACAGCAGCCCAGCTGATACCCTCATTTTTATAACCTATGAGATGATGAACAGAGGACCCAGTTAGACTCCTGATTCACAGGAGATAATAAACTGGTATTGTTTCGAGTTGTTAAGTTTGATTTAACTTGCTACAAGGCAATAATAGCAAATTAATACAGAGGGTGTGAGGACCAGGAGGAATGGTTGGGATCTTGAATAATGTTATTGACTTCCCTGTGTTATGTATGTAAAATACTTGGAGTTTTTCACAGTTGCCTTTGTACAAGTCCTAATGGCAAAGAAGGAGGCACTATTGCATAGTGGGTAAGAGAATGGTCTCCAGAGTCAAGTAAAATAATTTCAATTCCTATTCTGTCACCTAGTCACTGTCACTCAAATAAGAAAGTTAACTCTTTGTGTCTCAGTTTCCTCATTTATAAAATAGAGATAATCATAGTCCCTTGGTGACTGTAGAGATTAAATGATCTAATCCATATAAAGTGGCAAGCTGGTCATGAAGTAAACATGCAACAGATTTTAGCTGTCGCTGTTCCTCTGCTGCCTTCCATAGGCATGAGGGCTGCCTCTCCAACTCCAGCATAATAGTTAGGAGACTGCTGTTGCAGGAATAGAAACTCCAACATACTGTCATTTGGATAGTGAGGCATGACATGATTTGAATCACTCATAAAATCATCCAAAAATGGTGCTTTGTTGTCCTATAGCACACGTCTGACGCCACAGCCCTAAGTGAGCACAAGCTTCAGCCCAGGATGGGAATCCAAAAAGTAAAAGTTACCCTTTGTCTCCTAAGGTTTATGGCAGCTGGACAGGCCCCACTGTCAGAACCACATCTCAAATCAGGAGGAGTCTTCATTTGCCCAGAGGGTTCCTGGGATTATGGGCAAAGTTCATGCTTCCCAAGGGTTCTTTCTGATCCTAAAATAACCAATAGGGCACATTAAAGTCTCTGAGGGAAAAGATGGAAGTGAGAAGTTAATTAGGTCACCTGCCTGTGACACTGACTCAAGCTCAGTCTGCAAGATCCAAGTGCTTGAGTATACTCTGGATTTCTTCTAAGAAAGGCATTCTAATTCCTGCTATATATTTTCTCTTGGCTATTCTCTTGACAAATGTTCTCACCTGCAGCTAAAACCATCTTTAAATATATTACCCGTAAAATAAGAAGAATAATTTCAGGCATTCTCTTAAATTTCCTTAACTTTCCTGAACTAAGCACTTTACCTTTTGGAGGTATATCAGAGAGAAGATCATTAAAGGCTAAATTCCCATTTCTCTAATTCAGTCCCTCTAATGTGCCTCCCAGGCCTTTACCCTCCTTTCCAAAAACATCTCCCTTATTTTTCATACAACCCAAATCCCATCTTTTGCCACCTTTTCAATCTTCTTTGTATACAAATAATGATATGATGTTTACATTATAACATTTTGCTATGTGCCCAACACTGTCTTTTGTAGGTAAGTGGTTAACTTTTCAGGTACATAGCTTATTTACCTCAGGTATCTCTAGAAACTCTTCTGTTATAACAAATCTGCTCTATGCTCTTTGAATTCTCAGCACTTAGTATAGTGTCTCCCCCATTAAGAACCTTGGTCTACATCCAAATCTAAAATCATGATAGCATTTGACTTGGAAGAAATGCAAGTCTTGGCTGATTACATACAACTAATGAGTATTTGATTTATAAGTACACAATGCTTTATTCATTTACATTATAACAACTGAAATAGCTCAGACCTAATGAAATGAGATTCCATTCATTCATGATATATTCAACATTATTTATCAAACACCTATCTACATTTCTACTTAAAAGATACTTATCTGAACACTGAATGAATGCAAAGATGTATCAGATGTAATTTTCGTCTCATAAGATTTTAAATTTAGTAAGAAATTAAAGTATGTATATAAAAAATTAGGAAATAAAATAAGTGAGGATTAGTTATGTAAGAGGAACAGATATTATTTTCAGTCAGTCCCTGAGTATGGATAGAATTTGGACAAGAAGAAATGGGCAAGGACATTGAAGGCAGAGAGAGCTACATGAACAACACACAGAGCAGCAGAGGGTAGCCTGTATGCAGAGAACAGTAGTTTGCATTCTAGATGAAGTATTGAGAGCAGAAGCTAAAAACTAAAAAGCTAAGTTACAGTATAGTGGCTTCACAGTAATATGTGATATCAAAGCTTAGTCCTCAGTATGGACTGTGATAAAGGAGATCTGATTACAGAAAAGTAATACTACAATGTGAAAAAATTATTGCAGTAAAAAGATTGTTCAAGAGGAAGCCACTGTCTCCAACCAATAGGATGGTGACAACTGCATTCAGTTACAGTGAGAATTATCAGTATTTTGCTTTTGCCTTTAAGCCCTTAATAATGAAGGAAATATATTTACCACCTAAATTTCAAAATGTTGACTAAAAATATTATGATCTTTTGAAGAAATGTCAGTATTACATATCACTTGTAAATTACACTGGTGAACAGTGAGATCATAACTGACTTTAAAAGGCCCTAATTTGTAGTATCTTGGTGAGTTGAACATGAATATAACCCTGAAAATTTTTTATTAGCTCTTGTTTTGAAGATATTTCACATAATTAATTTTATATGTTTCACCGTGTAAATTTATCCAGTAGGACAGCAACAACATCCTAAATCAGCCTAGAGTGATGTAATATTGCATCACATTGCATAATACATCACACACACACCATCCAGAGTCGATTGCATCATTTTCTGATGCAATGCAATACTACTGCCAGGCAGCTGCTGAAGTAAGCTGACATCAGCAGCGCACTATATAAAACCCTGTCAGAAAGGTTGAGCATTGAAAATATTTCAGACTTTGTGCGAGACAGTTTAAGCTACTGTTTCATAGAACTGTTATTATTCTATCCATTTAGGCACAATACAGAACAGTAATGCCTCAAAAGTGCGTTCATAGCATGGACAATTTCTGCTCTATTTGTGGGGAAGTGACATTTGCCGACCAGAAGAAAAATGTCACTTCTCAAGTGAAGAAGGCTTATCATGTTAACTTTGGATGCAAGGTTGGTGACCAAGACAAGCCTTGGGCACCGCATATATGCTGTGTTACTTGTACAACACAGCTTTCACAGTGGTTAAATGGCAAAAGATCATCAATGCTGTTTGCAGTCCCCATGGTGTGGAGAGAACCAAGCAACCACACATAAAAGACTGTTATTTCTGCTTGGTTCCTCCTCTTTCTGGAGGAATAACAAAGCAAAAGAAGTCGAGAGTAGTCTACCCAAACATTCCGTCTGCACTGAGATGACCAGTTCAACAGGATGCTGCAGGATGATGCGAAACAAGCATGGAATGCTTTTCGCCTAGTGTCTACAAAATTCCTTGGGAATGTTAGGGCAGAAAACTACAAGGAACTAGTGGAAGACATGCGGATGCAGTATCAGAAACTTGGCTGCAATATGCCTCTAAAGATCCACTTCCTTCATTCCCATCTGGATTTCTTCCCTGAAAACTGTGGTATGGTTAGTGATGAACTTGGTGAACATTTTTCATCAAGATATCGCATCAATGGAACAAAGATTCCAGGGAAAATGGTCCACTACAATGCTGGCTGACTAGTGCTGGACACTCCCCAGAGATGCTCCTGAACAGCTATATAAGAAACAAGCGAAGAAATTTAAGTAGTCTATGACTTGATTTTTTATAGGTATTAACCGTAGGCCTATTACTACTGGCATGCATTTCGTGATGTAAACATCCATTTATTGCAGATCACAAAAAAACTAGAGCCAAAATTAAAATTTGACTATCATATTTGTGTTGAGCACAAACAATTGGTAGGAAATGACTAATTTTATTTCGGTGATATGACTTTTGTAAAAATCTGTTGCCCAGTATTAATGAAATATACATGTTTTATGAAAAGATTACCAAAACCCCAACTTAGAAAGAAATTCTACCCTAGAGCCTCCTGCCTGCCAACAGGATTTCTTGGGTTTCTGACCATGAGAACTGTGTAAGATTTAAAACATTTTAAACCACTAAGTTTGTGATAATTTGTTATGGCAGCATCGGGAAACTAATATAATACATATTCAATAAATACTGCTTTGTACATAAAAGATTCAACTCAGTCTGTTGAATTGTATGAGTTTGAAAGCATATGTGGTCCAACCCCTCATCTTAAAGTGAGGAAATTTTTCAATTAACAAGGACAATGTGTTATCAAGTATATCACATATTTAGTGATGAAGACAGCATTGCTTCTCTCAGAAGGCAATTTTAGTACTTTATCACCATGTGATCTAAAAATACCTCCCATATCCAATGGAACTCCCTCTTGCCATTGATTTAAGATTATTTTCCCTTGACCATTTCCTTGTGGACATAGAATATTATTGGTCAACATCCTCTACAAATGTCCTACAAATTCTCAAAGGCACACATTAAATCTGCTCTTTTCCTTCAATGACTTTATTTCTACAATCACTTTTATCTCATTTTTGGGTTCTTTTTTAAATGATTAACATGGGGTTCAATATATTTGGTCAGTGCTAAGACTAGGCTAGAATTAGAAAAAATATTCCCCACTTAAACCTCTTATAGTTACAAAACCATGCAGCTTCAATAACTGTAATATGTTTTATGAAATTTCTTAGATTAAGTAAATATTTGTTCAGCTATAATTCTTCTTAGTTGTTTTCAATCTATTTGGATGAAAGCCTATAAAATTCACATTATTTGTACAATCTTTTCCCAGAGGAATTGTAATGGAAAGAGATAGAAGCTTAGAGAAAAGGAGATGAGAAATTGCACTTAGAATGGAAAGACTTACTTTCATAAAAGTATATATCTTTCCTAGATATTTCTATAAAGATACTCCTCTACCTATAAATGGACAGCCTTCCCCAATCAAAGATTTGGTTTTTCTATTCCCTTTCAAATCTCGGCAACATTTCAAAAAATTAATATGCTTAAGTAATAATTCATAATCCTGTGCTGCCTTTATTGACCAGTGGGAGCAGCTCTATCTTGCTAACTGGGGTTTTAGGAAAAGTACTCAACAACAAAACAGGAATCACAAATCACAACTGTAGAGTTCTCAGAAGTCTGCTTGGCTGACCAGGTGGTGTTGCAGTGCAAGCCAGACATAGCCAGGGAACTAATGAATGAACTAATATAGTAGATATTCAATAAATACTGTTTTATACTTAAAAAATTCAATTCAACCTGTTGAGTTGCATGAGAGTTTGCCATCACATAATTTCCAAATTTCAAGGGTTCTTAAAACTAGAGAAATTTGAAAATTATATGATGGCCACTGAATTTGGAGATAAAATTTCACCAATTCTTTATTAGAATAGACCCTCCACGTGATTGTGACTATGAAAAGTGGAGGAAAGTAAGACTCTGAAGCCCAAGTTCAAAATCACAGGCTGGGCTTCCCTGGGGGCACAACAAATTAAGTCTCAACACTCTGAAGCTATCCAGAGCCCCTACAGCACAAGTTTGATACCCAGCCAGGGAGCAGCAGACAGGAGCAGCAGACCTCTCCTGCCTCGCCCACTGCTCCCCTCAGCAGTGTTCTTCAGTCAATCTGCCTGTTCTGCTCCCCATTCTGTCTCTGGTGAATAATCTCACCACCCCACACTTCTGACCTACACCCTAGTTTGTATACGTAAAAAAAGATTTTTTTTTTTTAAAAAAATCACAGCCTGCGTTCAGGAAACTGGTGAACTGAGAATTATATGAGCGACCTTCAGAACCAAAGCCCCATTTCCTTATCCCGCACTTGCCACAGTATTAGAAGTGTCTATATATCCTCAAAGGCTCTACGAGGGAAGAACTACAATCCCCACTCATAAAAGTTACAGCAACAACTACCACATTTTGAGTGCATACTATGTGCCATATTTCTTAATAGATTATCCCATGCATATATATTATTCTCAAAATCCTGTAGACCAGCATTATTTGTAGTACTTGTTTAATGTGTGGGAAAAACTGGACCTTAGAGAAACAATTGCCCAAAGTGCCTTCAATTTTACCTTGACTACCTAGCACTTAACAGAGTGCTTAGTTAATTGTGGGCACTCACTAAGTGTTTGGTGAGTGAAGAAATACAGGTGCTCTAAATAGAATCTTATGCAAATCATTTATTTAACAGATGAGGAAACTGAGGCCAAGACAGACTAAGTTAAGCGAGGATTAGAAACCAGTTCTCTTGACTACTAGGCCAGGATATCATAGATGAAATATGATATCTAACAGCTGCAGAGTCTCTGACCCTTGGTGCCATCAAAATATCCCTGCACCACCTAACAAAATGTTAGGTTAGGGCTCTCTCAAAGAGTAGGAAAACATAAGTTGTTAGTGTTTCCCTCTGATCCCCCAAACCACCCCTATGTAGGGCCACCACAGTCCTCCACAAAAGTAGTTCATTGAATATTTCAGTCTTCTCTTGAAAAAACAAAGAAACAAACATAAAACCCCTATCCTGTCCTAAGCAGTAAGTCATATCTTTGAGTTTAGAAATCTTGTTTGGACATGTAAGAATGTGTTTGCTTGTGGAGAACATGCATGACTCCTTGCAAAGTATCTGGAAAGTTTCCAAAAACTATGAAACATCCCTTAGTCAGTGGTTCTCAGAAAGAAAGTTACAAATCTATCTTAGGCTTTAAAATTCCCAAGCCTTAGATAATTTTTAGAAGTCTTAATCAGAAAAGCTAATTTTTGTTGAGAGAAACTTTCTTTACAAAACTGAAGGACAAAGGGTGAAAATTATAAACACAGAGTTGAATTAAAGATTCATGGTAGTGCCAGCATTTAGCTGAATAGATTTGAAACCAAAACCACACACCTTAAATGTGTATATTGGTGGAGTATAATGGAATACGACAGTCTGAAATTCAGAGCAAATGTCTCAGGCTGGAAAAAATAGAAAACATAGGATTTCAAACTCTTAGGAATCCTAGAATTAATGAATCTCCTAGCCACTGGAACTTCTGAATTTCCCTAAGCATAAACTAACTATTCACGTATCTTAGAGAGTTCTCTTAGAAATGACAACTGTATGGTCATGAGGAATCTAGAGCAATACATTCAAATTATTTCCTTTTTCTAAATAATATTTCAACAATATTTAAAATGCTGAATATAAAAGACATAATAACATTTTCCAAAACATTTCATATGAATTACAATAAAATATTTATTCCCAAGTTTCAGAAAGCATATTGTGAATTTTAATGCCTTAACTCTTGATGTCTCCCATATGATGTTAGGGATGCTTATGATGAGCTTTAAACAATGCCTGGAGGACATTTCCAAGGGCCAGTAATTCTCTAATAGCAAATACAGATTCATACTCAAAAATGAATTTACTAATAAATACGATTTTAGAATTGCCACATCAGATACCCCTCTGCTGTATACCTTCTGTCTCACATTTCTCAATCAGGCGAAGTTGTAATGTATACAGTTTCATTCTCCTACCTTATTTTTTTTAATCTCTGAAGGTCAGTGAAAGCGTTTTAATATAGTGCAATCTTCCACCAATAGCTCAAGAATGACTCAACATAAGAGTCCCGCTAATACTATGTTCTCTAAAACTCAACTTCAAACCTTTCAGCATTCATCTGCATGTTGTAAAATTGTTTATTTCAGTGGAATTTTCTGATCTGCATTAGTAGAGATTACTGATGTGGTTTCAAAACAGTAGGAAAGGAGCCATATTTGTCGAGAACTAGTGTTCTACATGTACATCACATTAGCAAATTTTAAAAATTCCATTTGCAACTAGAAAATCCTGTTGGTGACATGTTTATGAAGATATTCTGTCCCATACACATTTAAATTGAAAAATCAGAAGTGAAAAGATTGTTTTTTCTGTATCTAAAGTTTTAAAAAGGAAGGAAAAGCACAAGTAAAACCAACACTTGAGTGTAGTAAATTCAGTTTTATCTGTGATATAGCATGGAACAATGTGTGACAAAGTTAGAGAGAGCTGTTACTAAAACAGTGCAATCTTTAAAAATGTAATATAAGAAAACTACAAATTGATGTTATTGTCTATGTAGTCAGAATGTCCTCTCTAATTAATAGATAAATTGATAACATTGACCTACTAATTGAATACTTTGATAAATGCAGGTTGCTTTCTAAGGTCACTTATATATCAGCTTTGGAAGGTCTGAGGGACAGAGATCTTTGGACCTTTCATGGAGTGGGTCCAGCCTCCCCAGTCCTTCAGGGGAATGGGTGTATTAGCATATTAGAGCACAGGTTGGTCTTTGGAGGACACAAAAAATATTGCTGAGAGAGGGGTTTATTTGTCTTCCAGATAAATAAAATTTTTAAATTGGAAACAAATAGGATTTTGGATCCTTGGTCTCACATAAATGGAATTTGTTAGCCCAGAGTACAAATAACTGAGGCCAATAGAACTAGTAACCAAAAGGGAGAGAAAAGAATAGAAAAGAAAGAACGAGACTTTAAAATACCTTTTGACAAACACTTTGCCTCATCTGCTGAATTCTGGAGACTGACACGTCTACTATTGACTATGAATAATTAGGGGGTTATTTCTGGTGACAAGCTGAGACTACAAACCCATTCGCTCATTTCAGAGCATAAACCAAAGTTTACAAAATTAATAGAAGTGTTTTGCAGACTTTGCCTGAATATTCCAGACCTTTCACATGATAGTTCACTGTAACTGTATCAAATAACTGACATTATTCCCAACAACTGAAATAGGGCAGAGTAGCAATAGAATATTTTTTATTTAATGGTGTTTATTCCTCACATCAAGCCATCTACCCTAGATGAAATCCACTGAATGACTATTATTATAAAAGCATAATTTAATGATCAAAAATGATCCACTTATATCACTCAACCTGGTTAGATACAGTCATTATCTATGACAAAAGTCATTTTCCATATTCACCATTAATTGAGATAAGTAACAGATAATTCTAAGAGAATTTTTCACAACCAAATATACAGAGAAACCAAATATAGAGAGTAAAGATCTATAAACTTATCAGCCTCATTGCATCATCCCATTTCCTTTTGCTAATGTAAAACAGACTTAATGTATAAAGAAATAATAGCCTCTCTTCTAATGAAAAGAAGTTTTACCACATTGAGAAAATTCATCAATTACAAGTATTTGGTTCTTCAAAGTGAGTCCCCTATTATTTGTCTATTTTCCTTAGGATGACATTTTCCATTTCTGAACATTACTGCTGCTGTAGGCCATTCAATAAAAATATTATTTCCTCCCTATAAATGCCTGTTCTGATTTACTTTTATACTGTTTCTTTAACCCTGATTTAGTTTTATCTTATGGCAATGTTTTGAACTGAAAAGGGTAACCTTACTTGACATTATACCTGTAAAAATTACTGATGTGAAGATGTCAGTTTTAAGTCAAGTGCAGCAATGATTAAAATTAAAGAATAAGAAGAAAAGCATTACTGAAAAAAATACACCTTTGAAATGTCTTAACACTTAGTAGATACTAGCCTTCAAAACAAAGTAAATTGCTTTAGCCTAGTAATCACTATAGGAATAATATTTGAGAGTTAAAGTATTATTAAAATAAGAATGCTATAATAAATAGAACATGTTTGTGACCACAACACTTGAAGTTATTTTAATGACCAAAGTATGTTATAAAGACAGTTTCCAGATTTCTTTCTGGAACAAAGGCATTTGCTGAAATGTTCTGGCTAACAAGAAATGGCAACATTTAGCTGAGGAGTGACCTTCAAACACCTATAAGCAGTGGACAAACAAAACTTTACACAGGCAAACTGAACTGAACTGAAAGAAATCAATGAAATAATTAAAATAAAGAAGATTTTTAATGAGTCTATTCCAACCACTATCACCAACCATTAGGGTGCTACACAGATATTCCATATTTAAATATTAAAGGTAATCTTTCCCTTTCCTCCATTTCCCAAAGAAGTTTACGCACTGTCAAAGATCGCCCAGGCAACTATCACTATCCAAACTGCCCAAAAGCAGAAGCTCATATCACAAAAATGGTTGTCAGGTTTCCAGCAAACCAAGCTTCATGCTTTAGAAATTGTTAAATTGGTGTTAGATAAGACCATGTATAAGAAAGCTTGAAATTCCCCCAAGAAACAAGGATTAACATGTAGCCTTAAGATAAGAAGTAAAATATCAGTGGGGTGACTACTGACTTACAAAACAATTAGCATTCTTTTCCTGAGAACCTGATGATTATTAGAAAGAACTAGTAGATATAGGTTCCTACCCTACAAAACACCCACCGAAGCTTGGAAGAATGACTTGCTGCCTTCTGATTGCAATCACCCATCTACCTCCAAAATGTATGTAATGGAATCTTTCACAAACACACACACACCACACACACACATACACACACTCACACACCATCCCACCTCAGGTCAAAGTTTCTCAAGAACTGTAAAATATAGAAAGTAAAATGAATAGAAAAAGCAAACTGAGATTCTGACTAGAGGGAATTTATAAAATTCTGTATCTATGATACAGTTGTAACTTAATATTCTAATTAAGTGTTAGAGATAACTCACCCTTCTTAAGCTTTATAGTAGAGCAAAAGCACTGTAATCCACAAAGCTGAGTGAACAAAATGGATGTAATCTCATCACTAGTACTTGTGAGTGCTCATTTAGCATTTCTCATGGTGTGATGGAATCTGCTTCTTGCACTTTAGTGGTAACCTAATACTGTCTCTGAATTCTCCTCAGTTCTAAGAATGTGAAAAATGACTTGTAAATGTGGTTTACAGATATCCCTCATGTTTGTTTTAATGTAAAACAACTCCATCTTCACTTTAGAAAACTTCAACCAAAATGCACAGAGAAAAAAAGTCCTTTGAAAGTGTGGGATTCTCGGGAATGACACAGTCCTATGTGACACACATTTAAATTTAGTGTAGATTTAGGGAATCAAGAATTTGGGAATTAGAAAGAAAAACACTAAAATATGAGTGATAACTACAAGAGGCAGGGCAGATGCTAAACATAAATTCTCCCATTTCCAAATTTTGCTTAATGCTTACTGTATACACAATAAAGTGATGCTTTTGAAAAATAGATAATGATGTTTCTGTATGGATATCTTTTATGGACTGCAAATGTCAGTCTTCTGCTCCTATGGTTTCTAAAACTGTCAACTAATTTTTCTATTTTATCAGATTGTGAAAGAGTCTATAAATAGATTTGTGTAGAACAGTTTGAAAATTCAATCTTTGGTGGTCTGAGGAAGGTGGCATCAGAAGTGCTTCAGTATCTGAAGGATAATCTGGAATAAACCAGACAGTTACTGGATCTGGGATCCTGTGATTTGGGGTGAAACTAGAGTACCTCCTGTAATCAGAAGAGATGCTGACAAAATGCAACTCTATACAAAAGGTGGGTGGAGAAGGCACCAAGAGACGGGTTCCCACAGGCAAGAAATGGCAACAAACTCTGCTCCCGTGATAGGGCAGGGAAGGAGGGCTGCTTGATGTAGAAGTGCATTCTTAACTGTGGGGAGATACTGCAAAGGTGCTGGGGAGAGCCAGGTGGACAAGGTGCCAATGAATACAACGGTCGGAACCGCTGCGCTCCCCCAGCCCCCTCAGGATGTGTCCGACCAAGCAGCGCTGAAAACCCAGCCCACAGACTGTAGACGCTGGTCTGAAAACTGAGAGAAGGGCTACCAGATGTACCGCAGGCATGAGCGACCCCCTCCCACTCGACTTTTCACCAGTGACTGAACTGCTCCAGACCCCTCCCCACACCCAGAGCTATTGTTAACTGGTGGTGCCGCAACAACAAAAAAAATGTTTTTAATTCAGTCATCATTTACTGGTTGCTTTCATTATTGTGTACTTAGATTGTTCCCAACCTGTATGTCTTATAATTTTCATTATATAGGTTCTTTACATCCTATATTCTTAAAATAAGTTTCAGGTCAAATAAAAAAAAATATTAGAGCATTCTCTACTTAAAAGTCAAGGGACAAGAGAGAGGAAGACACAGGGAGTTACTGTTTAATAGGTACGATTTTCAGCTTTGCAGCATGTCACCAGTTCTGGAGATAGATATAGTGATAGTTGCACAACCATATGAATATACTTAATAACACTGAGCTGTATAATTAAAATGAGTAAGATGGTAAATTTTTTAATGTGTGTTTTGCCACAATTAAAACAAGATAGAAAAAAAAGGCAGGCATTAGAAGTTTTAGCCTATTTCTATGACTAAAATAAGTTGTACCTAATTAAAAGTCTCTAAAGTTTATTTCACTCTATCTGAAAGTATAAAAGACACCAAAAGTATATAAGGTGTGAACTACTAAAAATTTTCTAAAAACTGAAGTTGCGAAAAAGGATTAGTGTACACACTGCAGATAATTCTACAAATCTGGCAACAGGGCCTCCCCGGCGGAGCAGCGGTTAAGGGCTGTGCTGTGGAGCTGTTGGCAACGGTGACGCCTGTTGGACGCCAGGCCTGGGAGAATCCCACATGGCGCCGCAGACCTCTCCTGCCTTGCCCACTGCTCCCCTCAGCAGTGTATTTCTGTTGATCTGCTCCCCACTTTGTCTCTGGTGAACCCTCTCACTGCCCCATGCCTCTGGCCTGTACCCCAGCTTGTATGCATAAATAAATAAATCTTAAAAAAAAAATCTGGCAACACTACTCTCTCAGCAAGACTTTCTTTTGTTTGCATTTGTTTGCTCAAAATGAGCAACTTCCTGGTTAGACCACAGAATACTGAAGTTTTGTATCTACCACTTAATCTGCATCTTAATTAAACCATTAAATGCTATCTCAGTGCATACAGAAATTAACTGTGCTTCTTCGTCTATCTCCTTTTCATTCAAAGGATTCAATTTGAAATTTTTTAAAAATCACCTTTTTTAAAAAAAGTCTAAGTTGCCAATAAAAGTCAGAGTCTGGGATTTATAGATTAACTTCTTTCTAAGATTTGCCTCTTTTCCTTTTGACTTATAAAGTTATTTATTCAAGGATTAATCATTCAATTCCCAAAGGAGATTTTACAAATGAGCTTTCAGTGTTCTTTATCAAAAATTATAATTTCTCATAGCTCCTAGAAGACAGGAGGCAATTAATGTCTCCATCACATAGAATACTAGATGTGGCTGGGAGAACTGTGATATTTAAAGTGGAATTAGAAGTTCAAGTTCACAGCATGTTAAATTGAAACAAAAGAGGTTTTGAGTTCGGGGGCCCATGAAATTGGATCCCCTCCTTGCCAAAATAACTCTTCCTTTTCCATGAATTACATCACTTCTTTGAGGAAGCCTTCAACTTTAGGTTACATGCCCCTCTTAAATATTTCAGTTCCACTTTCTCCTCTCTATGGGGATCAGCATATTCTCTACAGTTAATAATTATTTGTTTCTTCCTCTAAACTTTGAACAGGTATGGATTGTACTAGCTCCTCTGTGTGACTTTCAGGTATAGGTTAACATATTGTTGGAATTAAATGCATAATAATGAAGAAAAACAAAAATAGCTACTGTCACTTCTAAGTTTTTTACATACAAAATTCTCCAGTCATCCCTTTAATACAGTAACTAATTTCTCATTTATAGGTGAAGAAACTGAGACACAAAAAAGTTAGGTGAGATGTGTAAGTTTACAGAACTAGTAACATGCATAAGCTTCAAGCTAAACTGAAGAAGCAAAATAATGAGCTAAAAGGCATCCCACACAGATCTCTGGGTGGCTTATATCTGAAGAGATAAAGAGCCATATGGAAAAGAAAGCTATCCTTGTTTATCCAAACCTTATCACTGTGCTTTATATTAAATGAGTAAAATACATTTATTGATAAAGTTCAAAGGGATTTGGATTATCACCGTGCTACCAGCTTACATTCTGATACCAATCCTTCCAAAAACTACTAATAAATAATTTGTATACAAAATGGGATCATATGCTATATACTCTTTAATAATCTGCTTTTACCTCTTACCATTAGACTGTACACATTTGCCTGAAGTGATAGAAGTTAATCTTCAGCATCATTTTTCATAGTTACACAATAATTTTTAAACATATTATCTCAATATGACCTACTTGTGCATTCCAAGCAGCACGGAGATGCAAAAACTTTAATTTTGAAAAATAGAGATGTTGGGAGAAAGAGCAAAAGCTAAGGCATGGGCATGCCACTGACAGGAAATTACTAAGAGTAAGAAGGAAGGAAATTACAGGCTCTGATGACTTCTAACAATCAAATAATGTGCCTAAGAAAGGAAAGAGGTATGAGAGTTACTGCTATATCACTTTTCTGTTTAGGTTCACAAACATGAACTGGTTAATTTTGCTGAAATTTCCATTAGACACAAAAGAAACATATGGCATTTAGACATCTTTGAGGAAACTTGTCAAAACTGGTTAAATACAATTGTTCAGTTAGACAAGTGAGGCAAAATCTTTGGGATCTTTTGTTTCCTTCTCAAAATGTTTGTACGCTTGGGTTTAGAAGTAGCATCAAAAATGCCCTGGCATTCAGACGACTGAATGGAAGAGCCTATAGGTCAAGGATGCTTAACCACGACTTAAAAGCTAAGTAGAAGAGAGGATGACTATGTTGTCATATTTTAAATTTATAATGTATTTTAATATAAATTTAAACATTTCAGGAATTAATGGATTAGGAGCTAAAGACATGATTTGACGGGAAGAAAGAACAAGAGAACAATCACAAAGCAATGCACGTTTTCCTGTGACACCACATTAGTAGCACTTAAACTGTACATAAAACACTTTTACAAGCAGATCGCTTTCCAAGAAAATGCAAAGACATGCTTAATCTGCAGGGAAATAAAACTTCCTGGGGTGAGGTCTCAGACAATTGGTTTAAAGGTTCTTCTTCAATTGTGGTATTTTGTTTTAACGAGGCACATGAAATTCTTCCATTTACCCTTTGGCCACCTTAAAACCTTATTTTAATTCCCGTATGTCCCTAATAGGATTCTTGGGAAAGAGATATTCCTACATGTTGATGAAATTCAGTCATGTAAAGGAGCTCAGGAATTAGGAAGAAGAGAATTCTTGGGTCACTAAAAAGTTATACCATTCTTCAAATGGATGTCAAACAAGCCCTATGTTACAAAGTAGCCAAGGTCCTAAATTTAAGAGGCACCTGATTTGGTTAATGTCCTCTTCGAGGTGGTGGAGGGAAAGGAAAGTAATGAGGTACTCATTTCACACAAATTTTATATTTCCCAAATATTTCACACTGGCCTGCTCTATCTATACCATTCCTCTTATTACCCAAGGAAAAGAAAAAAATCAGAGGAGAGTCACTACCAAAAGCAACAACTCCTCTTCATTTACAGTTCATCAGAGACTGTTTTGAAGTGTATGGAGAGGATCCTTCCCAAACCCCTTGTCACCTTTCAGGACTTTGCTCCTGCAGCAAGCCTTCTTCTGTCCACATCAATTTCCCTCTCCCTCCTGGAACACTTCTGTTTCTAAGGGAGGCAGTATACTCTGCTCTGAAATGCATGGGCTCTGGATCTAGACAGCTGGGGTTGGGACATACTGGACCCACCCCATAGGAGCTGTATGACATTGGGCCATTACTAACCCCTTTTGTGAGTTAATTCCGTCTGTAAAATGAAAAGTTCTTATGAAATTAAGAATTAGCTACTTACAGAGCACTTAGTTTCTGACACATGATAAACTATGTAAATGTGAGCTATTTTTATTATTTGCATACAAATAAATCTCAATATTTTCCATATTAAAAAAAATCCTCTTTAGATAAAATTTCACCTTCTATCTAAAGCCCCATTTCATTGATATTCTTTTCTAGGGAACTTTTGAAAATAGTCTTTTTCTCCTGTCTCTACTTTTGCAACTCTCACTCTTCCAGTCAAGGCCCCCACCCCACTCCACTGAATCAATTCCTAATTAATATTGCCAGTGGCCTTCATATAGTCAAAGTGAGACCCAGTTCAGCAAAAGCAGGGCTCAAAATATAAGCAACCCAAAGTACACAAGTCTTGGGATAGAGGACTACCTAAGATGTAAGATAATAAAACTTCTAATTTTTCCTTCTAAAAAGAATAGACTGTCTTGAACTAACACCTGGATTACATTACTACATACATGACTAGAATATCTAAAGATCAAACAAAATAAATTCACTTGAACAGTTAGATCCAAAGCCCCTTACATAAATAGCTCTTACATACCAATACAGGACATTATCCCTCTTCCGTGTAGTATAGCTGCAGAAATCCCTAGAATGGGGCTGTCACATATAATCAGCCACACTGACTTCTCATTTCTCTATCTTCATGCTGCTTTGTTGCAATCTTATCGTTTCTTCCAAACTTTACCCTGCTTATCTCTTCTGAAGTTGCCTGCACTAAACTTTGATGTCCAGAGTGAACTGGTCATCCAAATGGGGACACTATTTAGAGTGAAAGGGGATGCCTCAGGTCAAGCTCAAAGGAATCAAAGCCCACCCAAGACAAGGATTCATGTATGTGATTTATTCAGGATAAATCTCCAAAGCAGTGAGGGAAATGGTGTAAGAAAATAGGGGAAGGACTAAGCAAGGATGTAGTCTCAGTAATGTCTGGTCCTGGTATGATCCACAGGGGGTGCTAGAGTGTGTTTTTGCTCTAGAAAGTTGTCACCCTCTTAAGCAAAGAGGAAGACAGTTTGCTCTAAATTCTGTTGACCGTAGACTATGGGTCAGTCCGTCCTAGAGAACCATTCCTCCCTTCCACCTGAGGGCATATGGGGGCAGGGAGTGCTGTCGTGGTATCAGCTATAAGTCATTAGCAGTCCATAGTCACAGTTATTGAGATACTGATACGCCAGCCTGCAAGAGTCTGGATGAGACATTGACAGGAGCACCGCTAGTAGCTATTCCCAGAGCAAACCCAGACATTTCGTCACCTTATTTATGCTCATACTGACAGCATGCTACCCATGCAGTGGCGCTGGTCTCCTTTCAGCCTCCCAAGGGCACTAAAGTTATTGGGGCTCACTGCCCCCCAGTACCACTGCATGGACTCTCTCAGTCCACTGCTCCATGCAACAACTGCAGACCAGCACTCTCTTCACACAGATTCTGACAGAGATGGCAAGCTGCACTGGCAGACACTGGAATGTAGCTCAGAGAGTTTGCCTTCATGACCTGTCTTGGGGTTTCTGCAGGGGAGTCACTCCTGCCTGTGGCTCTTAAAGCTCTTCCCCATCTAAACCATCTCGTCATTTTTGGTGTTTTCTGCTCCTCTCACAGTAGGAAAGCATTCTTATTCCTAATTTGTATTCTTTTAGCAAGGATGAACAACTGTGTTATTTAGATTTGGTAACAGACTACCCAGATTTGATTGGCATAGTCAGAAGTATTCATTTTGCCCCAGTGTAATTATTAAAAGACTGCCTTGACTTTCTGAATTATCCTGATCTGGATATTAAATGATCACTTTGCCCCCTTGAGGATCCTGGTTTTCAATGTCCAGACCTCTCTTTGTACAGGGCACATAGGAACTACAAGGAGGTATTGAGCAGAGTGAATTGACTGCACTTAGAATCACTGACCTCCTACAATTCAGACCACTCACCAAATATGAGGAGTGGGGTGAGAGGAGTTGTGAGGCTATTTGTCCCTTGGCAAATTCTCTCAAGAATCTCATACATTCTCTGTAGTTTAGATTTACTTAGTTCCTCGCCCTGGGTCAGCAGATAGTCAAATGTGTTTCTGATACTTATGTGGACAAGTTCTTTACCAAGAGTCTCAAAATCTTTTGCAAACAAATGCATAACATAGCATGCATTGCCTAACTCCAACTGTAAATTATATTTAAGCTTCTACTCTGAACTAGACAGATTCTCAGATACAAACAGGCATTGAGAAGTATGAAAGTACTGGAGCTTTTCCTGTATTTGCACCTGAACATTATGATCCTAAAATTAGTTTGAAGAAATGCCTCTCAGTGAGATACAAGATCATCCCTTGTGGAATCAAATGGATATCAGTTTCTTTCCAATTTATTGTAAAAGCTCAAGTGTTATCCGGAATTCACTTCACATCCCTGTGCACAAATATGCTAATACCCTGCATAATCATTTAGCCTCATTTGTACATGAATGGCCACATACAATAGATGTTCTGAGTAAAAGAGTTAAAGTCAATATGAATTTGAACATCTGAGAACAGAATTGAAATTAGTAATTCTTATTACATAATATCCTCATTTAGCTACTTCCCAAGTCTTGGGTAATTATTTAATAGCAGATGATAAGAACAAAGAGCACTTGAAAGCAAGATTTGTTTCCAGGTGAGATCATTATCTCAAGGATAGTAAGCTGTAAAGATAATGATTATATGTTAAATACACACTTGAATATCAAATAAACTCCAACATTTGTGAACATATATGCTTATAATGTATCTTTTACTTAGGAAATTTGCAAGTTAAATTCATTGTTGTTGAAGATATGTCTGATGTGATCACTGAGTTATATAAAATGTTCTGAAAATTAGCAGGAAAAAAACAAGGAAATTAGCAGATACATGCTATTGTCTATAGTTAAATTATAAAGCATGTTAGGTACACTATAAAATGTTAGGTACATAGTTACTAGTAGCCTTTAACAAAACGAACTTTATTGTTAAGATTTATTAACTCTATTCAGCCTGGAGAATGATTCAGCTCAAACTTTATAAGCTTTCAAGACAGTACCACTTTGAATTTAATATAAGTAAAGCCGTATTTTTTTACATGCATCTGAGGACACTGGGGCCAAATGACTGAGTATGAAAAGCTGAACAGTAGGATTTCTGAAAATTTATCAATATCAGGCTGCTTTTTAAAGACTTTATAGGAGTCATGGTTCAAATCTCTGACCTAGTGGGTGAAGATGGAGCTATCCTCTGAAGTCTATGGATACACCCACTACCAATCTTCCCAGGCAGTACTTTATCCTGGGTTAGATTATTAGGTACAAATTTTTAACTGATGATAAAGAGAGTACATTTTTCTTAGGACGTGGATCCAAAAGGGCATGGATTTTTTTATTAGCCAGGATCTCCAGAGAAACAGAACCAATAGGATATATAGAGAAATACAGAAATTGATTCATGTAATTACAGAGAATGAGATGTCCCATGATTTTCCCTCTGAAAACTGGAGAACCAAGAAAACTGGTAGTATGGTTTAATGTGACTCCACAGGCCTGAGAACCAGGGGAACCAATGGCATAACTCCCAGTTTGAGGTCAAAGGCCTGAGAAATGGGGAGGGAAGATGAGTGGTGTAAATTCCGGAGACGTAAGATCCAAGAATAGGAGCTCTGACATCCCAGGGCAGAAATTGGAAGTCTCTACTCAAGAAGGGAGAGAAATATCTCCTTCTTTCTGCCTTTTTGCTCTATGTTGGCTTCAATATATTGGATGATACCCCACATACATTGGTGATGACACATCTCTTTTACTCAGTCTAGGGATTGAAATACTAATCTTCTGGAAACAGTCTCACAGACACACACAATATTTTACCAGCTATCTTGGTATCCATTATTCCAATCATGAAATTAACCATCACAGACTCTACAGTGGAAAGGGCTGGAGTGATTGCTGGAGGGGATGGCACTCTCCCGGCCAAGAGGAGGCACTGTGGGAATAAATGGAGGCAGTGAGCCTCACTCTGACAGCTCCAGGACAGTGGTTGCCCGTGGCAGCCATAATATGGCAGTGCAAGGTCTGGGGTGCAGAGCAGCCAGCACCTGGGGGAGCAGATGAGAATAGCCGAGACTAATCTTTGGACACCACCTGGGATGTGAATAGGGACAGAAGTGGCACCATTAATGGAAATTGCTTTGTCTAGCAGAATTCAACTCACAAGTGATTCCAGCAGAAGGTATACCAGACTTTAGGCAAGAAAGAAGCCTGGTTCAAAGACTCTGACTGTTTTGGTAACAGGTGAGGTAGTACCTCGGAAAAATTCTTGGAAATACCTAAAGGACCTTCTCTGTGGCAGTAATTTTTGGTCAGGAAGCACACAGTGTCCTGTGTTATTATGATTTGAGTAAATTAAGAAGTATACCTTTATACACAGTGATAGGCTAGGAAAAGCAAGGATAAGTAGGCTATGTAGAGAAATAATTAAGGTATTTCTAATTGGAATCTTGTTAGTTTTTCTACACTTTCAGTTGACACTTTTAAAAATGTTTCTTGAGAACCCAAAAGATAAGCAATTGATTTTAGTTTCTCAGTGAAGAGGGGAATCTTTAGAATGTGATGCAAAAGCTGTTTCTAGAAAATCAATTGAACCAAAATTAAAAATAAGAAAAAAAGTATTATATTAGCTTTCACTGTCAAGATTTACCAAATGTATTTATCAGAACACTCATTAATTTTTTGCTGAAAGTTTTTCTGTAATTTTCAATTGCAACATTGTTATCTTACTTTAGAACTAAAATAACATTTTTCTTGCTTGGTCACTAGACTTTAAATCAGAGTTACTCAAATATTTCTTGTTTTGATTTAAAGGACAATTTCTAGCACTTATAAAGTATATATTATATAGTATTATAATATATAGTATATAATACTCTATAATTAGAGTATTATAAAGTATTATACAGTATTATAAAGTATTATTATATTATTATACAATAATATAATATACAGTATTATATTATTTATTTATACTTTACATTCTGTTCTCTGATAATTATTTTCTTATCTCTTATAATCATCCTGTAATACAAGTCCTTTGTGATCATCTCATTGCTATTACCATTATTATTATTTTTCTTTTACATACCAAAAAAATAAGGGTCAAAGAAATGAAGATTTTTTTCAAGATTATTAAGCAGTGGAAATTAGGGACTAATTATTCACATCACAAAACTCTCCTTTGGTTTATAGAAGCTTACAGAGTGCTATTTTTATAAATAGCCTTTCCCTAATATATTAAAATTACCAAAATTTTATTGCAGGCCACATATTGGGATACATATTATTTACATAAGGTAAGAATACTTGTATTTGCATAATTCTTTAAATTTGAAAATGTTCTATTCTGGCCATGCTGAATTTGAACTGCTTATTAAATCCCTGGAGTCTGATGCGCTAGGAGGAGGTAGAATGAAATTGCTTACAAAAAGGAAGAGTAGATAGAAAAAAGCATAAGACAAAGAGAAGTAAAGCCAGCAAATCCCTATGAAGGAAAAACCAGGGAGTAGCAGGAGACTGTGGCGTTTTGAGAAGTCGTGAATGTACATATGTCATTCTCTGTGGGAGGAGGGACAGTGTTAGAACTGAATTGTGTTCCATACTCCTGATTCATGGGTCAAAGTCCTAAACTTCAGTACCTCAGAATGAGACTATATTTAGAAAGCAGGATCCTTAATAAGGAAAGTAAGTAAAAATGAGGGCATTAGGGTAGACTCTAATACAATAATGACTGGTGTCCTTATAAAAAGAGATTAGGACAGATGGGGAGGGGGTCTTTATGAAGACAGAGGGAGAAGACAGCCATCTAAAGCCAAAAAGAGGCACCCAGGAGAAAACAACCTTCCAATACCTTGATCTCAGGCTTCTAGTTTCCAGAATTGTGAGAAAACACACTTTCATTGTTTAAGCTACCCCATCTGCGGTAGTGTTTTATGGCAGCCCTAGCAAACTAATCCAGATAGCATGAAGATAGATGATTCAGTTCTGAGCAATCCAGAGATGAGGGAAGGAAACATTATTCTCTCAACCAAACACGTTCACTTATTGCCTGTTTATCCTTGCCTCTGTAAGATTATTACCATGCCCTTAAAATCAAGTTTTAAGGTATACCAATGGGTACCCACATTTATCATTGGATTTATTCTCAAAAGAAACCATAACAATTCTATTACCGAATCTTTACAAATAACCGACAACCAATAAAGATAAGCAAATCTTAAAAATAGGAGTAGAATATGAAGTCCTTGATGCTTTTTAGTCTTAGCTTTAAAATGAAAGGAAAATGACCAGAAACCAAAATATTTAACAGAGACGGATCATGTTTTTTTTTTCAATAAACATTCTCCCTTTCTCCCCCTCCCAAGAATTTACCCAAGTAAATTTGAGCTAGACTACTTACAAACTTCCTTGTATCATGTGATTAAGTTTTGCCAAATAAGAAATAGGCGGAAGGCAGATCTTAAAGAAAGAAGCATGTCCTTTTAACCCTGCCCTCTGCCCTCCTGCCTGGAATGCAGTGTGATTGCTAGAGCTCCGCAGGTTTTGTCCACGGTGGCCTCTGCCCTCTGAGAACAGCCAAAGCAACAGGAAACAAGCCAAGCCCTTGACACCCTGAAGCAACACACCGGCCCTGAAACAAACTTTTGACTTACTTATCACTAGTAGTTTTGTTTTGTCTTACTCATAATCTGATCATCTGAGCTATAGATCTCCAAACACAACTTCATGGCAATATAGATAAAGGCAATACTGTGAAAAATCTTTGATTTCAATGCCATTTCATCCAACTGATTTCCAGACTTTGAATTTGGCACATACAATGGGACAACCCGCACACCACACATTCTGTAGGACTTTATTCACACAGGGTCTATGAGAATGGCAACCCTGCAGCTGAGCAATCACCCAGAGTCAGATTCCTGTTTTACATCAAGACATCTTTTACTTTCTATAGTGGGCTTAGAAATGGGTAACTAGGAAAAAAATCATTGCTGCAATTATTTAACTTCATCTGTTTTTTATTAATCACATAGCATCTATTTACTCTTGAAGCAGCAGCATGCTTGTGTATCACGCCATCCAGTCTACAAATTCGAGGTTGGACATATGTGGACTACGAATGTCTCACGGCGGCTGTGAGTCCTGACCCTCTGGGTCCAGGGCACAGGAATTAGGGCTACTAATAGTGTATTTAAACTGCAGTAACACTTAAGTCCCATAAATTCAGCAATTTAGAGCAGCGTTTTAAGTCTGAGGACTTTGGAAGCAGAGAGACATGTTTCAGTCTCTTTCCCACCACTTAACTTTACTATGAATTAGGGCCTCTGTGACTGTCACTGTTCTGTTTAAATGTGGATTCTAACAGTTGGGAGGATCTAACGAGATTCATGTACAAGCACTTAAAACTGAAACTGCCAGACATTAAGTGCCCAGTACTGATTAATTATTGTTACTGGGCGTTCAACAATGTTGTTAGTGATTCAATGAATAATAGGACTTACTTATTTTGCAGATGAATAGACTGAAACTGAGACAATGTGAGCCCTGGTTCCCAGTTATAGGCCCTGGTTCCCAGTCTACTTTTGCTAACAAAGAGCCAAACACATGCTTTTTCCCTTGCACGCCACAGGTAAGCAGATTTTGGAGGTAAGAATTCCCATCTGAGGTAGCTACTCTAACAAAATCATTGCCATTATCTCTCCTAAACTTTGCCTTTTAGGTACATGCTTTATTTAGCAAGATTCCTCGTTGCCTATACTTAAAATAAAATATAATGAGCATAACAGATACAGAAATGTTTTATGTATCAAGTCTTTTTATGTATCAAGTTTTATGTATCAAGTTTTAAAACAAATTTCCTCAATCAGCAATTATTTTTTACAATTTCCTAAGATTTTAATAGGTTTTAAATTGGGAAACATTCTCTTCACATATATTACATTGATACCATACCAGAATGTTTCAGTAGATTTCTTTTGCAGCTAGTAAAATACTCATGAACTATGATCTCTTAGACAAGACAATGTTTTTAATACATCGCAAAAAAAGTATGTTTTCTTATCAGAGGTCAGGACTGAAAGTTTCAGAAATCAGATTTCTTTAACACTGGGTCAAGGTGATGGACAAGATTGGGAAGGGGTAGATGTTAACTGGAAACAATTATTATGATGTCTCAGAACAAAAACAAAGAATGAGGTTTGGTGTATTCAAACATTAAAAAGTAGCTTCGATCACGATCAAATCTTAAATGCAAAATTTGATTGTGGCTATACGCATGTCATCTTTTACATTCTCAAACACTGAATACATACACACACATAATGCCCAAATATTCATTTTTGGACCAGAAATTCATTTTAGTGAAATATATTCTAGTATGAAGCATCATCCTTAAAAATATTATTTTCTTTCAAGTTCAGCTTCTCACAAAATAAATGCTCAAAGAGTGATTTTCAAGTGAGTGAAGAATTGGAATTCAAATATTTCTCAATGGGGAACTTGCTCTTTCATACAAGACTAAAGGCTGCTTTATTTTAAAACCTAAAGTAACCAAATAGCACAGAAGGTCTATAGTGAAAGAAACTTTTATAGTCGTCCCCAACTTTTTTCACATTTCTGTTCAGCTACTTCTGGTGATCTTTCCCCTCAAAAAAGTCCCATTGTTAATATAGTAACTATTGACTTATTAACTTAGACATTGTCTATAAACTTCTTTCTCTAATAGAAGAATTGTGAAATCTCACCTCTCCCCACTCTCTTCCTCCCTTAGGAGAGGTGACCTCCCCAACCCCGAGCAATAAACTTAAATTTCTTGTTTTACCACCCGTAGGTCTCTCCTGGGCCCTTTCTCTGTGCAATCAAGCACCTTCCCTAACTACCTTCCACCTTATGTATTTAGACTATTTAGAAATTGAGTACCAGAAAACTGTTTCCATAAATATAAATATTTAGCTCTTTTTTCCTGAAGCATCAAGCAGCATACTAACATTTCATATTCTTTTGTATGCACTGATATCTTTCACACATTGTCTCTCCTGTATAGTTCAAATAAGAATGTTATTGCTTTAAGTTTCAATACATTTCTCCTTTATTATTTACCTATCCTCCAGCTCTAACTCATTCTACCACTGATATCAAAGCCTTTAACTTCATTCACCTGCCTCCCCAAAGCCTACTTGAAGGTTATAATCAGTATTAATGAAAACATGAATATAGATGATTAGCACCAGATCTGATATTACTAGGTAATAATGAGTGTTATTATTATAGTATTATTGTTGTAAGTTCATAGTTGGACAGAAGCCACTCTTAAGTTAAAATCCTTTTTTCTTGTCTAATATTATACCTATTCCATATTGTACAAAACTTAACTGTATTCAAAAGTAGCTGATAAATAACTGATGCATATTTTACGATGATCTTTAAGAAATAGAAAAAAAAGTTGACAGTTGTCTCAATACTTAATATTCCACATTACAGCAGGGAAATTTGGAATAGTAAAAAAATGTAAATAAATGCTCTTTTTAAAAATTTATCAATATTTTTTATAATCACTTGGACAATGTGCCATAAAAATTTTAATATAATGCAAACTGACTCATGACAGGCAATGTAATGAAGCAAAATAGTTTGCCATGTAGTTATAGTAAGCAGGTTTTTATATAGACTACATTGTATTCTGTTGCTTGGTCCAGTTGGATTAATTTAAAGCAAGTTATATTCATTACCTATTGGCAATTTTATGAGCACAGTACATGAGCATAACAATAATTCAGAATTTTTCTTTTGGAACTATAGATAAATGGCATATAAGTGAAAACTTATTGCTTGCTGCTCTGTAGAAAAATTGCAGGTTCAGACTTCTTCCATCATTTTTCAAAGAGCCATTTCAATGTGTTAGCTTTTACAATTGTTAAATATCAATTTTCAAGGAAGTAAGTGAATAAGAAGTAATGCATTTTATGATATTCACAATATTTTAAACTTTTAATTTTAAGACTACTTTTTCATGCAGTTGTAAGAAGTAATGTATGGAACTCTGGTAAACCCTATATCAACTTTACCCCAGTGGCTAACATTGGTATAACTACAGCAGAATATCACAACCAGGAAATTGACATTGCTACATTTCAGTGACCTTACATGGAAAAGCAGACAGTGAGATTTCTGATTTCACTAGTTATAAGTGCATTCGTGTGTGTGTGTGTGTAGTAACTTATCACGTGAGCTTTAAAGGGAAAAAAAACCTGATGAGTATAGTCTCACTTTTCATTTTTCTTTAATGAGAAATATGAGTAAATGTCTTTTAACCCAAAATGTATTTGGTTGCCTTACCCTTCCAGGTACCCTTCGAACACCAAGTATTCTTTCCATATTCCCCAGGGTTCCCTACCCTCACATCAAGGCAAACATACATTAAAGAGACATTATGATGCTACTGGTCTCCATGAAGAGACCAAGATTACCTTTTTCCAATCATATAGGAATAATTTTCTTGCTCTTCACCTGCCTTACTTTCTCTGCTCTTCCCTCCTCCCATTAGGTATCTAGCTATTTAAATGTTTACAGATTAATTTGCATGAAATGATCCCTTAGCAACAGGATCAAATTCCTCTGCTCTTTGATACACACATCTCTTTTTCTGATGATGCACCCACTTTTTAAATTTAAAATATTTAAAGTTTAAAATAAAATTCCTATCCCAGAATGAAGTCAACATAAGTCTATAGCTTTTAAAATCAAATTTATAAGAACATGGCTCTTAGACTTATGTAAAGTGTTTTCAAAGTCCAGAACATTTTAGATCACATCTATACAGCAGAAAAATTTATATTGGGCTGATTGTTTTTTTAAAAAAATATAGTCGCAGTTTGCTGTCAAAGTCAGCAGGTCACCAGTCTTTGCTATCCACCTCTCTCCTATACCCCATAGGATGAAGTAATTGATGCCAGTAATTGATAGGGAATGGCAATAATGAAAGGTCCGTGGTGTAACAAGACTGGCCTTTATTAGCACTGATTGATTCTAAGATTTTGTGAAAGACAAAGACAGTTTAAAGCATTAGCCTCCAATTCAATCAACTGAATATTACCGTACTAACTTGATTGACCAGTTGGTTCTAATGCCAAATTATAACCAACCAGTGGGTCGTACAGGGTTCTAAGGCAAAGGCAAACTACGCACCTCCTATATACACTGTAAGGCCAACAGTGGACATTTTTCTCAGTAAGGGATGGCCAGTGGTGAAGGTTGGCAGAGATTCCCAAACTCTCCTCCAATCAGAGCAGCAATGATTTTCGGTAATATGACTCTTGAAATTTGTTAGTTACCAACCACCATGTCTTTGCCATGACTTTTATTATGGTTATGCCTGTTCCCCAGAATGCTTAATGCCAAAAGAAATTCTTGTTTTCAATAACTGATTTAGTTGAAAAAATTTTAATTTCATGTTTCAAAATAAATTAAATGTGATATTTCTAGTTTTTGTTTTTGTTTTTTAACACAGTCCAGTTAATCCCTGATACTAGAGTCACAAAATTGTCTTTGGAAATGATTTAATATCAGAACCCTAGTTACCTGATCTTTGTGTATTTACCAACCCAAAGGGGCAGATTTTACCTAGAGAAGCTTAATGGTCCAACTGTGTTATCTCAAGTCACGAATTACCTTGAGCAACTGGGGAAGAATATATAAAACATGATAACAGTCAACATAATCTTATAAGGAAGGGACTCACCTGATTACAGAGCCTAAGAAGTTGTCATTTGTCAAGCTGGAGCCCCATAAAAGCTGATGGTTTAGCTCCAGTCCATGTCCAGAAATCTAGAACCACGAATGTTATTGTGGTAACATAGTTCAATTGTTGGCAGACATGAGCTCAGTAAAATCTGATGTTTTAGTTCATGCCTAAAAATATGAAAAAAATAATAACAGTGTTCCTGCTCAAAAGCAGCAGGGAGCAGAAATCCTCCAGGAGAAGCGTGGAGTGGGGAGGTGGGGTCTTTTTGTTCTACTTAGGCTTTCAACTGATTGGATCAGGCCCAATTTGGGAGGGCAATCTCCTCTTCAGCCCACTGATTTAAATGTTAACCTCAACCAAAAACACCTTCACAAAAACACACAGAATATTGTTTGACCAAATATTTGGGCAGCCGTGGCCAGTCAAGTAGATATATAAAATTTATCTTCATCATGTGCTAACCTTATTGTAATAATCACTTTACTATGTACACATACACTAAATCATCACATGGTACACTTTAAACTTACCCATGTTATCAATTATATCTCAAAAATGCTAGAAAAATGAACCACCAGAATATTATTCAACAAATACACAGAATACCACTAGAAACATCTGCATTCCCTACAGTCTACTTTGTAAACTTCATATTTAGTGACAGTAAACCTGGGTTGACAGAGAGACCAGCAGAGGATATGCATGAATATTTTGCCTATTTGTGATATATGGTATTACTTTCCTGGGGGAAATATTGTTTGGCACAATCTGCAGTGCTACCATCTTTCAGATTAATTGTCCTGACCTTGGTCTACAAGCATAAACAGAAATGTATTTCAGATAATATTAGCTCCCATCATAATTATATTCTGTACACATTCAGGTGGAGAGGAGTTAAGGAGCATCTGTGTTTGCCAGTGGGAGCAAGAAACCTTGAACCAAAAACAAATGCATAAATCTAATCGTCAGTAGGATGCTAGCTATTACATGAACACTGGCCATCGACAAGGAGGTGTGGAACTGCAAATCTTTACCTCAACCAAAACTACAGCATCCAGAAAATAATATTAATGATAAATTATCATAATATTGTGCCTATAAAATGAATCTTCTGAATTGGCTTGAATGCCTTTGTATGATTACATCTATTAGATACTGGGTATGATAAACATCTTTTAATATATCTTAAAATTTGTTGCAGGCTTGCCAGTGTTTTAAAAAAAGCATCAAATAGTCGTGTACTGAGAGTAATCTGAATCACACTGCATTCATCAAAACTAAGAATATTTTTGGAAATTTACAAAATAGTTATGACAATCTAGTGATTGATAATAAATGGAAAGAAATTTAGGATTCTACCTGTAATTCTGTAACTTATAAACATTTGGTTTACAAATCTTTGCTTTGTATATGTGAAATAAATGCGTGTCTGATTTTTTATATTTATACATACATATTTATTTAAAATATGGGTCAAAATAATATAAATTGGAAAGAGGATGAGCACTTCCAACCTTCAAAGAAGAAAATAGAATGACTATGGGAGGATTGGAGACCATCTTTCTTCTGGCAGAAAACAGTTGCAGGATTTGACACAACCAAGACAGTGATGAGAGACAGAGAAAAAGGAGAGAGAATAAAATAGTTTGTGTGCAAGACATGAAATAGAACAAACTGCATGCAGCAAACTGGCTTTCCATTGCAAGATAAATCTGGAAACAGCAAAGAAATCAAAATCAAAATCATCCCTCAGAAACTAAGATGATAGATTGAAAGATGTTATTCTGAAATAGCAGATTCTATTCTGAAATCTAAAGTATTTGTAGCAAGACATCAAATGCTACAGAAGAAAAAGGAAGGGTCTAGTGGCATTATATGCAGACATAAAATAAAATGGGTGAGAAAAAAATTAGCAAGAATAAAACTTTGCATCACTTAAGCAACTATTGATAACATTTGATTCAGTGAATAAATATGCCATCATTGTATTTAGATGTCGTTCTTTAAAATGTACTTTATACTGCATCATTTTGTCCATCATTGTACAAGGATATGGAAATACTAAATCCTCTACAGTTATTAGGCTACCTATGATTTTATTTTTTTTAAGATTTATTTATTTATGCATACAAGCTGGGGTGCAGGCCAGAGGAGTAGGGTGCTGACAGGGTTTACCAGAGACAGAATGGGGAGCAGAACAGGCAGATCGACTGAAACACACTGCTGAGGGGAGCCGCCGGGTGAGGCAGGAGAGGTCTGCTGCGCCATGTGGGAATCTCCTTGCTAGGCATGAAACTCACACTGCAGCTGCCGACAGCTCCACAGTGCTGTGCTTAACCAGGGAGGCCCAGGCTACCTATGATTTTAATGAATATAGCTAAAACAAATGACTTCATATTTCTGTTATACTAAATAATCCGTGTATCTCTATCAGTCTTTAATGTCACCTTCTGAAAAAGCAGACAAGTTTTCTAGAAAAAAAATCAGTTGTTATTGAACCACTCTGTAGTTCTAAAAATGTTAAAGGTTTTATTTCTTAGGCTACTTTGTTTATATATGGTTTAAACCTAATTTAAACTTGCTTAAATTAAGGGGAATTGAGTCATTCAACTAGGAAGTCCAAAAGTAAGATTCAGGCATGGCTAGATCAAGGAATTCAGTGGTACTCTTCCCAAATTTTGGCTTCATTTCTTATATTGCTAACTGTTCTTTGTATAGTAACTGGCCTGATTCCTTCCTTCAACAAACTGACTGTCTCTGTATAGAAGGACAGATGTTGGCTGTCCTGTATTTTTACAGCCTGCAATCTAAAAAGAAGAGTTCCCCTCTCTTAACATCCATATAAAACATGCCATGCAAGGATTTTTATTGATCTTATTATAGAGAGATGGCTATTCTGCTGGTAATGCAAAAAAAAAAAAAATCTGTACTGAGAGACGCCTAGGGCATAATTCCTGTTGCCAGGAACTAGGTGAGACCCTGATTAATAGACATGCTACATTACATAATTTAAAAGGGAGAACCATCTCACATTGGGGGAAAAAAGTTGTTGAAAAGGCTAAAACCATAAATTTTCATTGCTTTAAATGACTAAAGATTTCCATAAGATGAATAAATTTATGCTTCTGTTTCTCATTTGAGTCCAAAATCCTGGGTTTTAGAGAACTAGAGGTCTACTGATCCAACATAATACAGATAGTCACCATTTGTTCAAAGCACCATATTAAACATTATAAATAGTTATAAGAGAAAATAATTCTTCTAATGACCTCATAATCTATAAAGCCATTATGGAGAAAAATATGAAATGCATATTTGATATCATATCCACAAAGATATCATATTAATATAGGACATTCTCATTTATAAATAAGCATTTACTTATTTTCTTTATTTATTGATTTAATTATTTCTCTTCCCCAGGGGGTTCCATTCAGCAAATTAACATATCAGGACACTAAATGATACTGAGGTGATCTGAAAAATTTACATACCTCTCAATATGCCTGAAACTCAATTTGCCCAAAGGTGACCTAATTAAGTATGCTTTAAAACACTCCCCAGAGATAGCTCATGTTGTTGCTGAACAGAAAGCTATAATACAGTATTTCTGTTAAATAGCATCATAGCTCTGTCCTACATATATGCTTAAGTAACAAAAAAATCTGTGCCAGACTATTCAAGACCAAAAGACATCAGGGAAAGAATTCACACCTCATGTCTAAACACATACTTTAACATACTTAACATGCCTTTCTTCCTCATTAATCTTTGGATTATAGATTTTTTTTTTTAATGTGACTGTTGGTCAATAAATAAGTTCTTGGAGTGCATTGCATTTATCTGTCACTCTTTGTTTCCACAGATTTTTTTTTTCCAGTTTTGAAAGAGAAGAAGGTCACACAAGAAATGAAAGTATCATCAGTAGAAAATGTTTGGACTATAAGCCGTTCTGCATCATTGGAGAAAATATTGAAGTAAACATATTACCCAAGGAGGAGACCTGCCGAGCCATCCAGAACAACTTTTACCAAAATATAATTACAGGGGCTGTAAATATATTTGCTTTAATGGCTGGTTCTATACCTACAATTATAAGCACTCCATTTACCTGATGCACCTCTGAATAAATAAAGCAATAAAGGGTTTTGAAATACTGGACAGCAGCGGGTGTTTCTCATTGGTTCTCAGTGAGTTACACCCGTGACAGCCCTGGCGGAGAGAGAGGCCGTTAGCCTCCAGCGCTCAGCCGTGAACCCACGCCTCCACCGGCTGCGTCTCCAGGCCTAGGCCGTCATTCTTGCCTCCCTTTTCTGACTGATTGGGTCTTACAGCCTTCTCAAACTTAAGGTGCCAAAGGAGACCAAAAACAACCACCAAAATTTTCTTCTAATCAAAACACTATCTGGGGTTTTATGCATAAAGATTCTTGTTAAGCTTCTCATTAACCATGGATTTTAGCCTAATGAAGAGGCCATGTCAGATAAACAGGTTCACAGTTATAAACCTAGGGCCTGAAGTTAAATTAAGTTAATAGAAAAGGTAGAAACTCTGCCTGTTAAAATGTCACAGGGTTATAATCCCTTCCTTGAAAGTCATGTGTGTTTCAGAATTCGGAATATTTTTAGTTTTAAAAAGGTAGTATAGAGTCCGCAACGTGGATTATGTGAAACCCCAGCCAGTCCTCGAACAAGGCCTGTAAGCAAACACTTTAATAATCTGCAGTGAAGAGGAATATTCCAAGCAGGGTTCAAATAAAGACCCAGGATAGATGCATGAATTCACTTCAGATTTTCCAACCAAATGTGTTTGCAAAAGAATTAGGAGAAATCTTTGGTTTCAGAGCTGTTTGGGTTTGGGATTTCAAAGGAGAAAGGAATATTGCTCTGCTTACCAGTTTATGGCTTCTCTTCACAGACCTCTCTTATCAGACCCCTCCTACCTGTCTTGTCAGGAGACTTCACCCAGAGCTGGCTGAATCCCAGGCTGGTGCTGAGAGTCCTGACATATGAGATACTTCAGGGGAGAAGTCTTCAAGTTTTTTAATCCACAAAGCATGTCTGTTGTCCTTTGTCTTCTATTTTCCTACCACTTAAGTTAATTCCATTCACTGAACTCCTGCTATGAGAGTAGATATGTTTTATGATAAGGTATTTGAGTTCAGGATGCCAAAATATTTTTCAATCAATTATGATGTTCAGTAAGTCCATAGCCAGTCACCAAATACCTCAGATGATTATGTTTAAGGATGGATTGGAATAGGAAACAGGTGAGCTGTCGCCCCAACTCAAATGTCAATGTCTTCTATTTTGGCTGTGACAACAAAATAGCATAGTCTGGGTGGCTTACAAATAAGATAAATGTATTTCTCACAGTTCTAGAAGCTTGAAGTCCAAGATGAGCATTCCATCAGCAGGCAGTGATCCATATTTTCACTATGGTGCATCATCAACCCCACACAGACTGGCTCTCTTCCCAGTCACATGGTAAAAGGTACTAGGGAACTCTTTGGAGCCTCTGCTGGAAGACACTAATCCTCACAAGGGTTCCACCCTCTTGACATACGTGCCCACTAAAGGCCCCCACTTTCTTAAACTGTTACGATTCCAATATAAGAATTCTGGGGGAACACAATCAGACCACAGGAGTCACCATCAAATATACCCAGTAAGTTTTCCTATTTAATTTTTATTTATGCTTGCTGATATGAAGAGTTGGGCTAAGAGCTTAAGAAATAGCAGACTGCAGACAGATAACACTAGTCAACACTGAGATCATTACTGACTTAAAAAGGCCCTAGTCTGTAGTATCTTGGTGTGCTGAACATGAATATAACCTTGAAAAATTTTTATTAGTTCTCATTTTGCAGATATTTCATATAATTCATTTTGTTTCACCGTGTAAATTTATCCAGTAGGAATGCAACAACATTCTAAATCAGCCTAGAATGATGTAATATTGCATTGCATTGCATAATACCATCATGCACACACCATCCAGAGTTGATTGTATCATTTCCCGATGCAATGAAATGCTACTGACAGGTGGCTGCTGAGGTAAACTGACGTCAGCAGTGAACTATAAAAAGCCCTGTCGGAAAGACTGAGCATTGAAAATATTGCAGCCTTTGTGCAAGACAGTTTAAGCTACTGTTCCACAGAAATGTTATTATTTTATCCATTTAGGCACAATACAGAACAGTAATGCCTCAAAAGTGCGTTCATAGAAAGGACAATTTCTGCTCTATTTGGCAAATGTCAGTGACATTTGCCAATCAGAAGAAAAGTATCAGTTTTCAAGTGAAGAAGCCTTATCATCTTGACTTTGGATGCAACGTTGGTGACCAAGACAAGCCTTGGGCCCCGCAAATATGATGTGGTACATGTACAACACAGCTTTCACAGTGGTTAAATGGCAAAAGACCATCAATGCCGTTTGCAGTCCCCATGGTGTGGAGAGAGCCAAGCAACCACATAAAAAGACTGTTCCTTCTGCTTGGTTCCTCCTCTTTCTGGCAGAATAATGAAGCAAAAGAAGTGGAGAATAGTCTACCCAAACATTCCATCTACACTGAGATCAGTTCCACGTGGTGAGACACTTCCTATTCCAGAAGCTCCAGCAGAATATTCTCTTGATTCATCTGATGAGGACAAGGGTGAGCTGACCTCTTCTCCTATTCCATCAGCAAGCAGTGATCCAGATTTTCACTATGGTGCATCATCAAGCCCACACAGACTAACATGGGAAGAACTCAATGACCTGGTTCACGATTTAGACTTATCCAAGAACAAGGCAGAGTTGCTAGGATCAAGACTCCAAAAATGGAATCTCCTAGAAGTAGATGTCACAATTACTTTAGATTGAAAGCGCCACCAGCAGTTGGAGCCTTTCTTCAGAAAGAAAAGTACTCTGGTATTCTGTTCCAATATTGAGGTCCTCATGAATGCCTTAGAAATCACTCATGACTCACAAGAATGGAGACTATTTCTAGACTCTTTGCAACTGAGTCTCAAGGCTGTGCTTCTGCACAATGGAAACCATCTTCCATCTATTCCAGTAGCGCATGCTGTCCACATGAAAGAGACATACGATAACTTAAAACAGCTACTGAATTCCATTGAGTATAACAAGTACAGCTGGCACGTCTGTGGTGATCTGAAGCTAGTTGCGCTTTTAATGGGGCTGCAGCAGGGATATATACAAAATACATGTGTTTCTTATGTAAGTGGGATAGTTGAACAAGTGAATTGCACTACTTGCAGAAGGAATGGACTTGCAGACAAAATGTAGCAGTTGGAGAGAAGAATATCCAGCACCCAGTTCTGGTCGAGGCTCACAAAATCCTGCTACTACCCCTTCACATCAAACTAGGTTTGATGAAGAATTTCGTGAAAGCCATGGACCGGACCTCGCCAGCTTTCCAATACCTGCATGAAAATTTCCTTGACTCAGCAAAGCAAAGATTAAAGAGGGAGTTTTTGTGGGTCCTCAGATTCAAGAGTTCTTCAAAGATGACCGGTTCAACAAGTTGCTGCAGGGTGCTGCGAAACCAGCATGGAATGCTTTTCACCTAGTATCAGAAAACTACAAGAAACTAGTAGAAGACATGCTGATGCAGTATCAGAAACTTGGCTGTACTATGTCTCTAAAGATCCACTTCGCTGGATTTCTTCCCTGAAAACTGTGATATGGATAGTGATGAACATGGAGAATGTTTTCATCAAAATATTGCATCAATGGAACAAAGATACCAGGGAAAATGGTCCACTACAATGTTGGCTGACTACTTCTGGACACTCCCCAGAGATGCTCCTCAACAGCTGTACAAGAGACAAGTAAAGAAATCTAAGAAGTAGCCTACGACTTGATTTTTTACAGGTATTAGCTGTAGACCTATTACAATTGGCATGCATTTTGTGATGTAAATATCAATTTATTGCAGATTAAAAAAAACTAGAGCCAAAATTAGAATTTGACTGTCATATTTGTGTTGAGCACATACAAATTGATAGGAAATGACTAATTTTATTTCAGTGATATGACTTTTGTAAAAATTTGTTCACCAGTGTAATATTCATCCATTTAACTTGGCTAATTTATTTCTATGTACTTTGAAAGAAGAAAAAAGAAAGCCATTTAAATAGCACAGGTGAACTCAGTCACCCTTTTACTCATTCACTGAAAACCCTAATGTGATCATGAGCTAAAAGGAGCCTGCTCTTCCCAACTTGGTCCCACACCACGGCCCACGTCCTGCACAAGTGCTCTGTGCTTATTCTTATTTTAATGCTTATGTTTGAAGCTGCTTCTGTTTTAATTTGCTCATTTAGTTGGTTGGTTGGGATTCTGTTTGGTTTGTATCATTTGGCCTCTACAATAAGATACTTTATCTGGTGTTCACTCCAAGAAACAAGGAAGAAAATTAGTTGTATAAAACTAATTTGGGTTGCTATGATACTATACTTTATGGGACATTTCAAGAGCAACTGTGACTTATATGATTTCACTTTATGCTCTCATTTTATAACCTAATTTCTAAGAGAGGTGCAATTATATTGCATCTGTAAGTCATTCTGGGCATTAATGAACATCTTATTATTAGCAGATGATTTTGTTAAAGGATGGATTTTTCAAGAAACAAGCATGGTCAAACTCAAATGTGGGGAGACTCAGAAAAAGACATAACAGAAGATGTGCATTCATCTTTAAACTCCCTACTTCCTTTTGCACACATCTTAACGATTTATGTGGAAATGAAACTCATCTCCAAACTACTGTACTCTAAGACTCTAAGACCTGAAGAAATTACTCCGAAAAATCAGGAAACTGCTAACTAGACAATTGCTACATTTTTGTGGATTAATCATTCTTAGACTCCAGATTATGTGTACCCATCATTTCTTATTCCACTGGGTAACATTTCAAGGATGTACTGTGGTTGTACTAATATTCCTTTATACAAACAATGTTAAAATTTGGTTAATAAAGAAATGGCTAATTTTCTTCTTAACTCTTGCTTAAGAGTGTTGGTCAGGCTTTGTGGTTTTTATTCTATTTTGCAATTTTCTTTATAATTGGAACATTTTCCCTGAGACTTCCCAGTTTATATTACACATCTAGTAAACATAGCATTAACCCCCTTAGGCCAGGCTTCTCATGTGTAAATTAAAGAACTGGATTAAATGACATTTAAGATCTTATCTAACCCTAACAACATATGAATCTATGAACTGATGGATTGAAAGATATCTTCAAAGTCTATAACCCACTCTACATAAGTACATTTAAGCTAATTATCAGTTTAAGATTTTGTGTTGGGGTTTGTAGATTTAGCAACTGAAATTAAGGTCTTGCTTTTCCAAACCACCCTCTGAAAAGCTCTATTCTGCCAATTTTGAGAATTCTCCTTAGGAAAGAAAATTGTGGCACTTCCTTTGCTACCTCAGTTCCAATCAAAGCATGACTGTGAATTCATTATAAAAGGGCAAGGTATATACAAAATGCACCAATGCTAGAGTCAGAAGGCTGCATTAGATCTGTCCCCTCCATATTCCAGCTCTGTGACCTTGACAAAGTCAGAAATTTTCTCCAAATCACAATTTTCTCCAGATATAAAATGGGAATAATTACCTTTATTCAATCACCAACCCATTATAGTTGTGAGAATGTTTCTGCTCTTAGGTTATATTAAAATGTGAAGGAAAAACAAAGCTACTGTGTGGTCCTCCCCCAAGAAATGATTTCCTCCAGAAAATATTAGGAACCCTGACATAATGAAAACTTTCAGAAAGGTAACTTTCCCTTGGAATCTTCTCCCACATCTGGCTAGCATCTGACTACTCCATACAGTATCCAAGAGTCTCTCTCAGCCTTTCTTTAAACCCATTGACTCATACTGAGACCAACACTCCATTTGATCCTTGCATTTCATCAGCTTAGGTCTCACAGGGAGTTGTCACTGATCTTGGGTCTTGTGCTGGGCTTGTAGTGAGAAATTGGACATGTATATGTTCAATATGTGGTCAATGCCTTCACTCCTTCAGACAGCTTGTGACAAATTTGGATCATTTTCATTGTTCAATGAAAGGAATAGGTCAGGAAGCATGGGTGTAGTTCATCCCCTAGCCATCAGAGTGAAACTTCTTTAAATCTAAAATTCTCTGGAAAAGAAAATTCTGTTATCTATGCCAGAGCTATTTGCTAATGTTTAAGACCTTCTCACCACCAAAAATATCCCACCAATGTTATTATCTCACCTAACAAAAATCTCTCTTGCTTCAATGTCTCCATCCACATAAGATGTTGGGAATAGGAAAATTTAAATCCTAAATAAACGTCTCCACAAATGGTCAGGTAGAAGAAAATTAAACTAATTTAGGAAATATATAATGTCATTCATATTATCAGAAATTTAACAAATAAATGTTATAAACTGGAAGTTTAGAAGAGAATCATATATGGTGAAAGAAGATGGATTAATTTTTTAAGCCTGAAATTTTTTATGTATCTCAACAAACAGGTTTCTAACCAGAAGATCAATTTCTCATGAAGCATAGTATTAATTTCCACTTACTACAACACAGCTTTTTTGCCTGTATGACATTGCCTCTTGAACCCCATACATGACTTTAATTAAGATCTAACTTATTCATGAATATAATTCAGATCTAACAACCAGTCTAGTCAGATCAGGATAATTAGTCCCAGAGGGTACTGTAAGAGAGCTCATTTTTCTTTTCATCTTTATATTTTGGCAAACAAATTGGGGTACTGGTTCATTTGGAGAATTCTATAATTCAGAGGACTCAAAATGTGGGAGTGAATAAGCAAATAAATTATTTTTTAAGGATTCTTATAATAAAGAACTTGTGTGCGGTTAATTTGGTTTGTGTGCATTTACTGTGGTCCAGAACAGAAACAATAAGGGTGATTAACCAACATCAAGCTAATAAACTTTTAACAGCCTATTAACAAGTTTATTAGAAAATTTAAAGGCAAGAAGTTAATTCTCACATATCACATGCCCACTTGAATTTCAGTGGATTTAAAAGCATTTCTCCTACTCTTATTTCCCTTATTTTGTTGTTGTTTAGGATAATATTAAGAACATATATCCAGTCAACTGGAAAAAAAGAACATTTTATATAGTCCTGGGTGGGAAAAAAATCAAGCCTATTTTCCCATTTAAAATATTGCTATTAGTGTTCCTTTTATACTCTCATTTCCTGATACTATAGGACATCCAAGTTTATTCTTAATATTCAGTGTACTTGCAATCACCTTAACTTTATAAAAGTTTCCTCTTTTCCCTTTTACGCCTTCCCACTTATCCTTATTTTATAACACATTTTCACAATAATTCTAAATACTGTACACAAAGAACCAAAGCCTCAAGGACTTTCAGAATACATCTTATTAAATTCCCAGACTAACATATAGGTTAGTTCATCAGGACCCAGAGTGGGGAGATAATACAAGTTTGGGACTATGAAACAAGGGTGGAGTGGGTGGAGATGAAAAAGTCTGAGTTTGTAGGCTGAAACAGATGGAGGAGTTTGTTTTGTATGTTACAAATCAAGATTTCCTTTACATTAACTAGATTGGCCTTAACCAGTGGTCTCAGAAATAACATCATTTATACTCAAAACACAGTCTCCTCAAAGCCCCTCACCATTCATAGGAACTTATCTATAAAACAATCCACATCATGAAGAACTTACTTCAAAATTGTCATATTATAGAAACAGTATAAATGATTTCGATGTAAATAAATATACCTCTAAAAGTCCATGTGGTACCCAATTAGCACAATTAGATCATTCTTTTAAGGAAAAAATTAAGAAATTATTGTACCCTAACTTATATTCTAATTTTTTTCAGAAAGATAAAGAAGTATGAAAAAAAAAGTATGGAATATAATCAGAATGGAGTTTTGGTTTATATTCAATTGTTGGAAACATCTACTGAGATGGATTCAAAATTTGAATCTACATAGGGAGAGACCACCTCACACTGCTGTAAGGCATTGAACAAACTCCTCCACCCAGACCCACCCAAATTATATTTCCAGCCACTTCTCCATTTGACCCTCCTTCTTCACTAACCTCCACATCTACAAGCTCATGAACTCACACTCTGTACTGCACATAGATAGAGGAACCTGCCTCACTATTTCATATACTCAAGCCTTTGCACATGCTACTTCCTCTGCCCAGAATATCATCCTCTACTTTGGACACCTGCCTAAAGATCATGTGCCATTTATGCACTTTTAGTTTTGCCAAGATATTTCATAACTGCATTTCTACATTCATTTTTTCTATATGCAAGTCTGTTCCTTAAGTTCATATGTCACTGGACTTCATCAAGTCCAGGTCACAGTCACTGATTTACCAGATCAAGAAATTTAAGCCCAGCTATCAGAAGTGATTTGACCTAAGTCACATAAACAAATAAGTTTATGGAAAGGGATCAGAAGCACATTGTGGGGCCCTGAGACTCAGGTCAATGTACTCAGCAATGGTCATTACTCAGACTAAAACAAAGAAACTGTGTGTGTGTGTGTGTGTGTGTGTGTGTGTGTGTGTGTGTGTGTGTTCCCCTAAATATATTAAAAAATATGTAAATATATATATATATATATGTATATATATTTCCCCTAGAATTTCAAATAGTGTGTTCAATTAAACACTAGAATCTTGAGGTATTAGCAGACAGTGTTTAATGTATTAGTTATGTGATCAAGTATACTTGGGAAATCCTGAAGTAAACAGAATTAAGCAGATTTATTTACTGGGAAGCATTCAGTATGCTAATATGTATTGATTAAACATAACAGTATATCCAGTTATGCCCTCTTTCTTCAGTTCCTGTGTAACCAAATCCTCCTAGACTAAAAATAATGGCTAGCAGCACAGAATTTGGTATGTATTTTACAAAGGCAGTATAGTATATCGGTTAAAATGTTGAACATTATTATCAGATACGACTTTTGTCAAGCAATTTTCACCTCTTCTTGCTTCAATTTTCTTATGTGAAAAACCAAAATAATAATAACACTGATCAACAAATTTTTACAAAAGTCATATTACTGAAATAAATTTAGTCATTTCCTATTAATTTGCATGTGCTCAACATGAATATGACAATCAAATTCTAATTTGACTCGGTTTTTTTTGTAATCTGCAATAAATTGATGTTTACGTCATGAAATGCATTCCAATAGTAATAGGGCTACGGTTAATACTTGTAAAAAATCAAGTCATAGACTACTTCTTAGATTTCTTCTCTTGTCTCTTGCACAGCTGTTCAGGAATGGAAGACGGCTTCTCCTGTGCAAAAGCATACCCGTAAGACTCAGTTGCAAAGAGTCTAGAAATAGTATCCATTCTTGTGAGTTATGAGTGATTTCTAAGGCATTCATGAGGACCTCAATATCAGAACAGAATACCAGTACTTTCATTTCTGAAGAAAGGCTCCAACTGCTGGTGGTGCTTTCAATCTAAAGTAATTGTGACATCTACTTCTAGGAGATTCCATTGTTGGAGTCTTGAGCCTAGCAATTCTGCCTTGTTCTTGGATAAGTCCAAATCACGAACCTGGTCATTGAGTTCTTCCTGTGTTAGTCTGTGAGGGGTTGATGATGCACCACAGTAAAAATCTGGATCACTGCATGCTGATGGAATAGGAGAAGAACAGGTTGGCTCACCCTTGTCCTCGTCAGATGAATCAAGAGAATATTCTGCTGGAGCTTCTGGAATAGGAAGTCCCTCACCATGTGGAACTGGTCTCAGTGTAGATGGAATATTTGGGTAGACTATTCTCAACTTCTTTTGCTTCATTATTCCGCCAGAAAGAGGAGGAACAAAGCAGAAGTAACAGTCTTTTATGTAGTTGCTTGGCTCTCTCCACACCATGGAGACTGCAAACGGCATTAATGGTCTTTTGCCATTTAACCACTGTGAAAGCTGTGTTGTACATGTAGCACAGCATGTAGGCAGGGCCCAAGGCTTGTCCTGATCACCAACCTTGCATCCGAAGTCAAGATGATAAGCCTTCTTCACTTGAAAACTGATACTTTTCTTCTGGTTGGCAAAGGTCACTTCCCCACAAATAGAGCAGAAATTGTCCACGCTATGAATGCACTTTTGAGGCATTACTGTTCTGTATTGTGCCTAAATGGATAAAATAATAACATTTCTGTGGAACAGTAGCTTAAACTGTCTTGCACAAAGGCTGTAATATTTTCAATGCTCAACCTTTCCAACAGGGCTTTCTGTAGTGCACTGCTGACATCAGCTTACTTCAGCAGCCGCCTGGCAGTAGTATTACATTGCATCAGAAAATGATGCAATCGACTCTGGATGGTGTGTGCATGATGGTATTATGCAATGCAATGCAATATTACATCATTCTAGGCTGATTTAGGATGTCGTTGAAGTTCTTCTGGATAAATTTACACAGTGAAACATATAAAATGAATTATATGAAATATCTTCAAAACGAAAGCTAATAAAAAATTTTCAGGGTTATGTTCATGTTCAGCACACCAAGATACTACAGATTAGGGCCTTTTAAAGTCAGTAACGGCCTCACTGTTGACCAGTGTAATAGCATCTACTTCAGAGTTTCAGTAAGGATGTACAGTATCTGGTAGAGAGGAAGTGCTCAGTACTAGTTAAATTTTATTAAAGGAGATAGATAATTGCATTGTAATCCAGATAGTAAACATTTTAATAAACCCCAACTAATATTTTATCTTCTCCCAAAGTCATTCTTTGTTCCATCCATCATGGCCTATTCCTTGGTGGCAACAACCAACCTTTGGGATGAAGTGCCGCGTAGCACGCATTCTCTCTACTTAAAATCTGTAATTTCACACTCATAGTTGTAGGGTTTGGTACTCTTTGAGACTGTTAGAATTCACTATAACATAGCTTAACCTGCCATAACATAGAGCCTCAGAAATATATAAGCTTAAGTAAGACAAGACTTGGTTTGCCTTTCATATGCAGGTCTGCATAGGCATTCCAGGGCTTTTAGGGCTAATCAGCAGGCTCCTTCTTTTCTTGTTGGTCTGCTCCTCCTTAAAACTTCATGCACACTTTGGCCTACCGTAATATCTGTATCCCAGCCAGCAAAGAAAAAGATAAGGAGATAAGGGCACATGTGAGCCATACATTATACATTATACACAATACAAGTCCAAAAACCATACTCGCTTCAGGAGACAACAGTGACATATTTAATGATATGATTATGTACCAATCAAAAGTGCTACTGTCTTAAAAAAAAAAAAGAAAAATGGCAGAAGAAAATGGCAGATTCTGCTCTGCCTGGATGAAATAAAATTGATGGTTTTATGGCAGATAATCACTATCGAAAAGCTTTCACAAAAAATCCCCCTAAACTTAACTTTTCTGCTCAGTCAAAATATGCTAAGTAGACCTTAAAATAAAATACCATTTGGAGGGCTGAAGTGAGAATAGTGTTCTAAAGAGAAGGGAGTATAGAAAAATGAACGAAGGTACATTTTCAAGGTTTTCTAAGCACTTAAATTTAATCAATTTCATAATGATTAAAATTTAATACTTTTTTCAAAATTTAATGACTTGAATTTTTAAAAATGGCTAGCTTAATATCAGAATATATACTCTCCCTCTGTATCTATTTATTTGCCTAAAGCATTTTGATCTATTGTGAATGGCAAAAAGGAAATAGTTTCTATGGTTTGTTCCTAGCATTTCTAAATCAATCTATTTTTATTGTTAATAACAGCAGCTAATATTTTGGAGCACTTACAAGCTTAATTTATTCCTCTGAAACATTGCATGTATGTGTAAGCTATTGTTGTTCCTGTCTTACAGCTGAAAGAAAAGACACCACCCCTGGTGACCTCTCATATGCAGACAACAAACCTTAAAATCCTATGTAATATTTTTATCAAACTAACAATCTCTTTATAAAAACAATACCATGGTAGGCTATCAAGCATTCAGTGCAAATAACCTACGCAGAGAAAACAAGACATTAAGATAACAACAAAACTAAAGATGTGGCTTTAAGAAAATGTAGTGCTCACTGTATACAGTGTTTCTCATGCCATGGTTCCAATGTTTGCACACCAAGACAAAGACCAGACCCCTTCTTCTACTAGGCAGAAAAAAAAGTAGAGAACGCAAAATATTTTCACTAATGAACAGGCTAAAGTTAAATTATTTATAAGAGACAATTGATAATATGTATGGGTATACTAATTATTTCTAAGGGTAGAGAACAGAGATTGAGAAATTCTTGATACATTTTTACATCTAAATATGTGCTATTGCATTTTTAATTTCATAACCCTACATGAACAGGAGATGTGGGCTGAGCCTGAGCACTGAGGGCTGGCGAGGCTGGTGGAGGTTGTAACTGCTCATGTGTTTTGTGCTGATGTTTAGAGAAAAAGGATCCCTGAGGGAATCGCAGCCCAGAGACTGGAGCTCAGCACAGGCTGATGCAACGTTCAGCTGTGCATGTATTTCTAAGCTGACTTACTAGGTGGCGATATAATCTTAAAAATAAGCATTCACATTATGGTGCAAAAGTTTCAGCTCTCTATTTTTCCACAGATGTGTTTTTCATTTCCTTTGTCACCTTTCCTTCACTTTCATTTTTGCAATCTTTCCCTGAAAATTTGTGTAATCTGATCCATTTGCATAATGGAAAAACTATTAAGTCATGTAAGATGGCTTGAGAAAAAGAAGTTCAAGATTCCTCTATGTTATGAATGTGGGACCCTTAGTATTTTGCTATTACCGGATCCTGCAGCCTGACAAACATTCATCTTTGTTCCTAAATATCTGTAATTCTCTTTTCTGCTAAATCATAGAAGCAACTCTTTCTCCTATATATAAGTGTGTGTGTGTGTGTGTGTGTGTGTGTGTGTGTGTGTGTGTGTACATATTTCTCAACACTCAAGAGGTAAGCCTCCTGGTGAATAATGAAAGAGCAATCTACTATCAAATATTCTTGTAAATACAAATTCCTCACCCCTACTCCTTCCACTTATGTCATCTTCACACATTGTATCTATAGCTCCAAAGTACATAGCAGTTCTGAAAGAACTTATAAAATTACAAATAAGAATCAGTGAACATGCTTAATAAGCAGTTAAATAGCAGAAATATACTAGTTACTATTATTTTTCTATATCTAGCTCTAATATCCAAGTCCAAAGTTGGAAATAGCTCATTGGGGTATTGAAGACATTGAGAAACCTCCTTCTTTCCTTGCTGCCTTATGCCTGATGCCTTGTCCTGAAAAAAAAAAAAAATTACCACACTACTGACCTGTAGATGGTTACCCAGACAATGATACCTCTACAAGTCCTTATAATTTACCTACTGATATTAGAGTACCTACTAGGTGACCAGGATTGTGCTGGACACATTAATATTGTAGAACTTCAAGGGCAATAAGCCATGATATCTGGTCTCAAGCAGCACAGATATTGATAAAGTACAAATGAAAATGGTTAGTAAAAAAGTGGTTTTGACATACATTTATAATCAGAACTCAGAGGTAGGGGAGATTGATAGATGAGAGTAAATAGAAACTTGAGGATTAAAACTTGGACACTCTAGAAGAATGAGAAGGGTATTTACATATGAGGAGAAAAGGGCAAGAAGGAAAAGCTTTCAGACAGATGGAACTTACAGTTGGGATCAAACAAGTGTTCGTTTGATACAGAATCAATGAGAGAAGGAGACAATTAGAAATGAGGGCTGATACTCCTGAATAATGGGAAGCAAAGTAAAATCTGTACAGTGGAATTTGGGTTGTGGAAAGCAGTGACAACCAGGCTCAAGGGTAGATTTGTTTTGACAGCAAACAGATAGCATTTCTGGAAGTATGGAAAGGAGAGAGTATTTTTAGGAAATTAGCCTGCAATGAGAGTAAGAGGAATTAGAAAGGGAAATAGCTGAATTCAGAAACAAGACATAAGAGTAAGGTGACAGTTTAGATATAAAAGAGGAAAGTTTGGGTTAGGAAGATGACAGTAAAAATACACTCACAAAAATAAACATAGGGAAAGAAACAAATGGCTGAAATCTAAGACTCACTGGTGCAGATGATGAAAGGGACAAAGGTTAGTCTCCATAACGGGGATAATGGTGGTGTCACCAAAAAAGATAAGGAAATTTGAGGAGAGAGAATAAGTGTGATAGGAGGGGTGCAACTTTTGAGGTGACCACAGTATTATCAAAATAAATTCCAGGATATGATAATGAAATGTGATTACACAGAGAAAGGATTTTTGAGAAATAGGTCATAGCCACATACATAGAGGAGGCAGTTGGGATAAGAAAACAAGTATGAAATAATTCAGCCAATTCAGCATGATTGAGTTCCTCCTAAGTGTCAGATACTGTGAAACCCTGGGACAGAAAAACACAGAGATTAATAAATCACGTCACCAGAAAGACAAACACTCTGAAGTGTTTACAACACAACAAAATCAATTCCGTATCAAAAGTGTTCTAGAGGGTAGAGGAAGGGTTAATAGATCATGCAGATGAAGCTGAGGGAGGTCATGAAGTATGTTCTCCCAACTTGGTCCAAGGACAGAATGGAGGTTACTAGGGGTTTCGGAAATAAGTTCCCTCCTTGTTGGAAGGAAAAGCATAGATAACAGAAAAAAAAAAAAGATATAAAGCAACTTATTCTAATCAAGGTAGCGTTAATATTCAAAATACCTACAGCACAGGATGCACAGGAGTGGTTAGAGATAGACCTAGTAAAGAAAATCAAAGAGAAATCATGAAAGAACGTACTAAGTTTAAGTTGAACTCTATGGGGGAGAGACTAAAAGGGGAACAAGTGAAAGTGACAAGACCTGGGGATTAGGACATGCCCACTAGTTGGGGGAGGGGCGAAAGAACAATCAATGAAAGTGAGGGAGACGAACTAATAAAAAATGTGATGGAGAATTGGGGGTAGAAGCTGAGTGGAAGAGTTTTACAAGAAGGAAGAAACACAGTCCCAATGCTGAAAAGTATTTTTGAAATGCCTGTTGCTTATGAAAATGCAAGCAACTGATGGCAGCAATTAGCTGGTATTAAAGATGCCCCTGATGAACCATGCCTCCTGGTATTCATGACCTTGTGTAGTCCCCTGACCTTGAATCTGAGCTGCCTTGTGACTTCCATTAACCAAAGTACAGCACAAGTGCACTGTGATATGATCATTCTGTACCTGGACTTGAGGTCAGCATCTTCTGATTTCCCCTGCTTGTATTGGGGAACTCTGAGCTTTCACATGAGAAGTTAGATCCCCTAGTCCAGCCACCACAAAGGAAGGTCATGTATAGAGGAAATACCCCAAGACCAGTATGTCCAGCACTGCAGGCCAGCCTCCAGAGGACCCTACTCGCCTTCATTTGACTGCAACCACAGGAGAAACCTCAAGGAAGACCAGCAAAATAATGGGCAGCTAAAGTCAGTAACCCACAGAAATCTGAGAGAAGTTAAACTGATTGTTATTTTAAGGCCCTAAGTTTTGGAGTATAACCGCCCCCATGAAACATGGTATTTTGGTTTTCTTATCTGCAGTCACTCAGCACCTACAGGGGAAACACTCTAGTTAGGTGACAGCTGCCAGGAGAAGCTCCCTCTCTGCCAGGAGTAGGAAGCCAAGCAGAGTTGCAGCAACTCTGTGAGGGCTCTCTGGGGCCCAAAAGCCTCATGAAGGCTCTGGACAGCCAGGCTCACAAAGAATGGGAGCAAAAGGAAGAAAGAAGCCACAGTAAGGAAACAGGTTTTTCTTATCAAAGTATAACTTCAAACATCCAGGCTTTTCTACAGGGAAGATACCATTTAGTAATCCCACCACTCTCTTTGGGAGTTTCTTCTCTCCCCCTTGGAATTTGCATTTCAAATACCACTGCACCATCTCAGGAGCCCCAAGGGGTGTGGCATGTCTTTTCTTTGCTCTTTCTAATATGCAAAATCTCATCTATTTTCCTCTTAGCACAGTTGAGGGAAGCAAAAACTTCAAGAGATTTCATTAAACACCAAGGCAGGAAAATGGCCATAAATGTAGAGAAACATAAAAATTATCCATTATTTTAAAGACTGAGATGTCCACACTAGTTCCAAAGAACTGGCCAACTTCTGAGGCATCATCCTTATGTCCGTCACCTCTTGGCTCCTGGCTTACTCCCTGTCTCCATTCAACAAACACTAACAGAGCCTACTGTGTGTCAGATAAAACTAAGCTTGACAAATAAAAGGTGCATTTCCTAGCCACAAAGAGCATATAATATAGTGGGTGATAATTTAATGAATAAGGGAAATAAAGGAGGAACGAAACTCTCAGATAAGACTTGAGTGCTTATAGAAGGGGGAGGAAGTTTCACTGAAAGAGGAACTTAACTCTCTAATACGCGTCAGAGTTAGCCAAGCTGATATGTAACAAGGCTTCACAAGGCACAGGAATACCACATACAAGGAAACTTGAGAAAATGTGGCTGCCAACGTAAAACAAATAATTTCATGTAACTAGAAAATGTGTGAGAGCGCCAGCAAAAAGAGGTGAGAGCCAGGGGGTAATTGGTGGCCCATACAAGGTGATTTTGAGGTGTCATATTTAATACTTTGGATCTTATCCAGAAAGCCACAGTGAAGAAATCATTATAGATGATTTACATAAGAGCTACATTTTAAAGAATAATTCTGTTCTGGGGGAAAAGTTTGAAGGGAAATAAGGCCTCACATAAAGTAAACATAGACATATGGTACGCCGCTAATTTTTCTGTCCTAGATACTATCATACGTTTATAATCAAGTCCCAGAAAGATAGTTTCAGATTCTGCAGCCCAACTGTTATGGACCCTCTGGGTTTTTATTTTAGTTCTAAAAGATGTTGATTCTCCAGTGGACTCACAGCAAGAACGATCATACCTTCAGGTAAAGCCATACCCATAGATGGTGGCAGTTTTCTCCTGTTAGTACATAACTAAATTGTAAAGCAATACAATAATCACACCACTCCACATTTTTTTTTTTTAATGTTAGAGAAACCAAAGACAAGTATGGCTGTATTTTTAATTGTCCCATGGACACAACGGGGCTAGTTCAAGTCATTACATGACTACATGCAAAAAGGACACAGAAAACAACTCATAGTACTAGATATGGAATTCCACAGGCCTCATCTATCTGAGCATTTGGGAAATGCTGCATAGGTTATAAAGTGTTTTCTTCATAAATCTTCAACTTTTACTTGTTTCTCAGCACTATTAACGTAAATGTCAACCATGAAAAAAATGGTCACTCTTGACCGGGCAAATCAAGAACTGGACACACAATTGCTTACGCTTGTTCTCCTTCTAGTCCTACCTCCTAACTTCTAAAAACATGGACTGTCATTTACTTTCCGAGTTGGTTCATGTAATGCCAACCATACAAAAAACTCTGCCAGTCCATACTTCTGAAAGCGGAAGTGGAAAAGAGATCTTTCCAATTTTTTCCCAGGATTGTTTCCATTGCATTTCTAATTTTCTACTGGTGACTTACACATGTCAATGACAGATAGGGAGCTGACTGGGATTAACAGGGTACATGCAAAACAAATTCTTGCCCTGGACAGATATTTTCAAGCAGTCTATTAAACATTAACAGGTATCTCTATGCAAATGCCATCATTATTTATCTCATTTACTTGAAATAAAATGCTGGATATAATTTTAATTGGGAACATGCCTGTTGTTTGAGAAAGTAAGAGCTGAAGCAGCCTTATTTTGGAGATATTTTCCTTCTTGGGACACATGACAGCTCATGAACCATTCATCATCAGGCTCTCCTCACCTTGAGTGAGGTTAAAAGACACTTCTGTGGATCTAATTCTCCTTTTTTTCTCTTCATGTGTGAAGAAAAAATGAAGACAAGAAACATAATGGGAGTTTGGAAAGTTTAAATATTTATACCCTGAAGAGAATTAAGTCAATTCGATATGGTAATATTTTAAATGAAATGCTAATAAGCAAATGACTGTAATCTCACCCTCTCCTATGACAATCATTTGACAAAGCTTAAAAGTCAGCTCTGTGATTTGATACCAAGGGGCAGACTTTCAAGGGCAGTTTTCCTTTTGTGGGTGCTTAATTTGGAACTGTGAGAAAAGGACACTTGGTGAAAGCAAATACTATATTACAGTTGAGTTATGGCTTCACTACCTAATTGCAGTTCTGCTCCCTAAAATCCTGTGTGGACTGGCAGGGCCGTGATGAGGCATTGTTTGTAAGAGGAGAGCAGCTGCTGTGTGGAATCAGGCTGCACAGGAATCATTGACTTCAGTGCCAGCCTTAAGATTTGTGAGGTCAGGAGACAAGTAAAATATGAGGCTGCCTGACAGCAAAGCTGTTTAAAACTAACCTTGCTCACCTTGGAGGATAACCAAGGAACTGACTGTTCACTGCAATCTGCAACTGCCAACCACTAGGAGAAGAAAAGACAGGATGGCTCAGGCAGTCCCTACCTGGGAGAGCTTGTGTTCGCAGCCATGGAGGTAATATCAGAAAACTCACAGCCCAAACACAGTGTTGCCCTTGGGGCTTCCTTCCCTGAGTACATATTTTCATGAGCTTGGTTTTTCCAACATACCTTACTACATGCCATTATGCATTTTATTTGAGAGAAAGCCTCTCCTTTAGCAAACCAGCTTAGAAAAAGTGTATGTCAATCATGGTTCTCCAACTGATAATGTTCTGTCTACCAGGTTGCTTAGATTAGAACAGAGTGTCAAGGAAGAGGCAGGACATTTTAAAGGCCTCTGACAAATGGGGACATTAAGTGGGGAAAAATGTATCCTGTTTTCTTCCCAAGATAGTGAGATAAAAATATCCTTATGAGGGAGCTGAGAAATGTCATTAAACTATGAATTTAAAATCAGATTGGACCTTGGAGCTAGCTACAATAGACCTAATGTTGCCCAATTCTTTCACTGCACCAATAAGGAAAACCAGACTTCAGGAAGCTATGTTGGTATGTTGATATTCTCAAGATCACACAGTGCATACATCAGATCTCTCCAGAAAAACAGCTAATAGCAAGGGGGGCTTAGGAGGAAAAGAGAGAGAGAGAGTGGGGGGTGGGGCTTACTACAAGGAATTGGCTGTCATGATTATGGAGACTGATAAACATCAGTATCTATCATCAGCATGCTGGAGACCCAGCTAAGACAATGGTGAATTTCCATTCTGAATGTTGATGAGCTCGAGTAGGAGGAGGAAGGATTGATGCTTCTGTTCGAGTCTGAAGGCGGGGGTTGGGGGGCACTATATCCCCTGTCTTTTTCATGCAGGAGGAAATACCCTGCTTCTTGAGGTAAGGGCAACCATTTTGCTCTATTCAGACCTTCAACCGATTGCATAGGGCCCACCCACATTAAGGAAGGCAATTTGTTTTACCTAGTCTACCCATTCAAGTGTTGATCTCATGGAGAAATGCCCTAACAAACACACTCAGAATAACATTTGATGAGCATCTGGGAACCCTGTGGCCATTTCTCTTTGCACTATGGCACAATGCCAATTTAAAATGAAATCATGCACAAGGCATTTGTGTAAGCCTGGATGATTCATCTTAATCAAATCAAGATTCCTTCAGATGAATTATGTGGGACATTATTCACTCTACTGATTTTTGGATTAGAAAAATAATAATTATTGAGTAGTATCTGAAGTTCAGAGGAATCCAAAATAATGAGCTTGAAAGTGATATTCCTCCACAGATAATCAATGTTCCATCAGCAGGGTTGATAAATCAGGTATGGGCAAAGTGTGGCGCCTGCCTGTATACCCATAACTGCCTATAAGAGTTTGTACTGAGTAGTACTGAGGAGAGTGGACTCTCTCTCAACCACTGTTCACTTCAACCACCATGCACCCTTAATGTCTACAGATGCTCCCAAACAAATGACAGCAAGTGCTCATTTCCTCAAGATTGTATCAGTTGACCTTCACAGGACAAAATTGTTGAGTCAATAGTTTTTCTGGAAGACAAACTGGCAAATTTCATCTCTGTGATTTTGTATCCCATTCTCTGACCACGTAGTGTGTTCAGAACTAAGACATGCAGCTATCGCAAGTGTGCCCGTATGCATTTTCCCCAATCAAAGAAAGAAGATTGGCTTCATAGTGAGAAAGATTCATGTAACTGCATTTACAAAAGAAGAGTGAATGCTAATTATTTCCCTGAAATGACTTGGTAATGGCAAAATAAGTGTTTTTGTTGATTCTAAACCCATGGGGACCATATCTCCTTCATTGAAACACATTTTAGACACACACACACACAAACACACACGCACTCATTCACTTGAATAAGGATGATTCCATCAATATTCAGAATTCTGTTACTTGTGTATCAAATGACTCTTCTAGTCTCATTTTCTGTGTGCTGTAAGAACTGAGTCCACATGAGTATTTCTCTAAATGAGAAAGCAAAAACAATTATATCATTTCTATTTCATTTCAGCTTACTTAATAAAGGAGAAACGAGAGTTTAAAATTAATTGCAAGAGCCAGACTAGTACTGGGCAAGTTAATGAGAAGCTTTTATGAGCTGTAATTTTTATTTATTTATTTATCCAGTTAATTATTTATTACATGCATTGGATATGGCCAGTGTATAATAGCCTTCTGGGTGCATTTAATGCTGTAATTACCCAAAAACGAGTCCTGCCCTTACAACTTGTAACCTAATCAGACTCAGGAAAGCAGAACATTCACATATGGAGTAAATTGACTTGCTGAGTGCTCTCTCTCCAAGTGAAATTGCAAGGAAATTTCTTTTCACCAGAGGCTGCAGTGATTTCTACATGTGCCTTATCAATCAATGAGCAAATAAATAAATTATTAATCACCTACAATGTGTAAGACACTCTGGTAGGCAAGATGAGAAAAAAGCACAAAACAAGATATACACATCTGCAAACAAAACTAGCACCTACTATGTGCTAGGCATACCACATACATCCTCTTACAAAGCTTTAATCTAACAACAGAGATACTATCATCTCCAATCCCTGATCTTACAGACCAGAAAGCTGATTTAGTAATTGGAATGATGCATATTGCAGTCTTCCTGTTACCCATAGCCCCTGCTCAGACATAAAACAGGGTTCTCATTCTAGGTGATATTTTTAAAATGAATGAAATATGCTACCTGCTGATAAAATCAGTGTTTTTTAACACTCTTTTCACTAGGCGAAGTTCATATAACATAAAACTAACCACTTTAATGTGTAAAAGTCAGTGGCATTTAGTGCATTCACAATGAGGATAAATTTATATTTTTCTTGATGTTTTACAGAGAACACTCAGTAACTTGAGAATGCAGTAACAAACATCTGAAGATGTGTGACTCAATACCTGTGAATTTTACAGTGTGGTAAAGCAAAGTTACCTCAATTAAAAAAAAACAATGAAAAAATAATAGCATTTTTTTTAAATCTAAAAAAAAATTATTTTGGAGATAAAAAGCCTATTCTGAAGTTTAGTTCTTACTATTGCAAACCAACACTTACTTCAGTTCTGAACTTCTCCAGAACTGAAGGCCCTTTCTGTAAAATGATCAATGATTTTCACTGTTTTCATTAAAATCCCCTTAAAAAGTGGTTAAAGACTATCTGGCATTGCTCTGCCCCCAGGTTCTAATTCTTAAGAAGCCAACTTTAAGAACTGTTAGTCTTGATAATTTCTAAGATTCCTTCATAATCTTGTATTTTTTTATTCTGATAATCATGATTTCATAGTACAAAGTCAGTGTTACCTAAAAAGTTCCTTTTAAAAAAATGCCCCTCTAGGAGAGGGGCATTAGATTTAACATTTGTATAAATCCACCATATACACATTTTAATGATTAAAAATTTGGAAAATTAAATAAAAGTGGATGGCTTCCAGTAACGAGAAAACCAAGGACTAGAAGCCAATTCAGAGAGCAAATGATCCAGATAAAACCCATTTTCTATATATATGAAAATGGACAATTTCTGATAAATATAAACTGAACTGCTCCCACTACTGTCTTGTAATCACACAAATTATTTATGTTTAGTAATCACCGAGCTTCACATCTATACCTCATAGTCAGCAATGGCGACTCCTATGATGAATGTACACTGAACACTTTCCACGAGGAGTCTGATTCAGAAAACTATTTCATTCCAAGAATATGGATAGTATTAACACATTTCCCTGGTAAGTTTTATGATTATATGAGAGTAGCAAACAATGCTATAGACAATAGCTTATTTTATTATGATATAGTCCACTGAAAACCTAAAGGCTCATGTCATTTGCATTTATCAACTATCCATACTAATTCCTTTCTAAGTAAGCTCCTTCCTTGATCTTTGCATTGTACCAGCTACAAACAGAAAATCAGATTGTTGATTTCTGGCAACTACAGTGCTGAAATTCCCTACTACTAATTAATTTAATATCCATGCAAAATAAAGTCACTCCCTCATATATCCACTCTATTTTGTATGCTTTCATGGTATCCAATGGCGCAGCACTGCTGGTCTCTATTGAGTGAATACCCGTCTTGTACAAATTCATTCTGAATGACTTACTTTAACTATCCAATGCATCAATGTGGAAGAGAGTTCCAGAGAATAAGAAATATGAAGGTGGAGCTGGACATTGTAAGAAATAAATTCAAGTCACGATGACTTCGTTTTCCTCAAATCTAGTCTAAGTGGACAACAATATTTTGGTAATTTACTTTCTACTAAAGTTCATTTTTGGTATAAGTGAGAGTGATTTTTCTTCACTCCTTCAGTGCATTTCTAAATCTATTTTATAATAGATGTCACAGCATTTGCATTTCCCATTAGTCCACGTCCCCTATCAAGAATCACCCAGTAAAGACTTGCTCTCAGTCATTCCTCTAAATGTAATGGAATCTTTTATAAAATACTGCATAATGGGCCCAAATATTTCTTCATTATCAGACAATGACTTTTCTTGATCTTATTAGAATATATAACTGTACACTATTTTAATATCAGGTGTCTTATATTATAATAGCTTACAAAAGTGCAACACCATTTTCTCTCCCCTTACTCCAATTTCTCTGCCCACACAAACAAAACCTTAAGTTCTTAGGTCTTCTCCTTCCTCTGATGAGATCATGGTTGCTTTTAACATTTTGTTAGGACAAAGGAAAGGGACAGCAGGGTGAAAGTTTGAACTGAAGGGAATTCTACGAAGCTTTGACCAACTCTGCATCTTCTCCCAGCCTGCCCTGCAGGTTTTGTTTCTTTTTGATCACTGAGACCAGCTTACTTGCTCCCACGCTCATGGAGCCCCAGATATTATCCCTAACAAACTCCAACTCCCACAGGAGTCCTGGAAAACCATTTACTTTATTTATCCAATTTGTCTCACTGACTGTTACCCACTCTGCAAAAGCCACCTGCCATGTTCATCATCCCCTTACCCTCCCAACACCAACCCAAGTTGTCCCTTTATCAATCAGTGGCCAATGTTTTTAAGTAAGAGTAGAGAAAGAGTACCTAAGTCCATAACATGAGAAACAGCCACAACTAAACCATGTTCTCCTAGACATCTTAAGATTTCCAACAGTAAGATGATCTCTAACTTTCCAGGGGAAGCAGAAAGATCATAACCATACATTAATTTTAGTTACAGTAAATGTGATTAACTCATTTATTTGATAACAGTTATTACACAAAATGTGGCATTAATAACCAGGGATCAGTAATTCATAGTCCACAACCAGTCACATGCACAACACTGATAATATGAGCAAGGAAATTTTCAGGTCTAAATAGTCAAAGATAAGCTAAAGACCAAATTTGTAAGTATAATATATTTCATATTTCTGCTTAAAGTAAATGAAATAACGTAAGTGAGATACTTATCACTGTGTTTGGCACACAATAATTACAAATATTCTCCTGAGCTATATTTTCGCTTCCCTGCAGGGAAAACTCCTCTGATTACTTTAACTACAAATTACCAGTAATGCCACAATCAAGGGAGGTTGCTTTTTTTTTATTATTGTTATTTATATCTTTTACATTTTGTATTCCTCTTGGGTAAGCCACCACCGATTCACCTGTGATCCATCTCTGTGGTCCCTTGTGTTCTTTTCTACTCTATTTTGTGCCCTTTTCCTCCCTCCCTCCCCCAACCCCCGAGTGTCTCTCTCCTATTTGGTGTCCTTATAGTCCTGTTATAAGTGAAACCATTCGATGTTTTTCTCTTTCTTTCTGGCTTATTTCACTGAGTATGATTCCCTCTAATTCCATCCATGTTGCTGCAAATTGCATGTGTTTATCTTCTTTCCATGCTGAATAGTATTCCACTGTGTATATGTACCACATCTTCTTGATCCAGTCATCTATTTTTGGACATCTGGGTTGCTTTCATACCTTTGCTATTGTGAACAGTGTCACAATGAACATACAGGTGCATGTATCCTTTTGGATTAGTGTTTTTGTGTCCTTTGGGTAGATTCCCAAAAGTGGTATTGCTGGGTCGTAGGGAAGCTCCATGTTTAGCAGTTTGAGGAATCACCATACAGCTTTCCATAGTGGCTGGACCAGTTCACATTCCCACCAGCAGTGTAGAAGAGTTCCTTTTTCTCCACATCCTTTCCAGCATTTGTTGTTGCCTGTATTTTTAATGCGTGCCATCCTCACAGGTGTGAGGTGGTATCTTATAGTGGTTTTGATTTTCATTTCCTTGATTATAAGTGATGTTGAACATTTTTTCATGTACCTGTTGGCCATTTGCTTTTCTTCTTTGGAGAAGTGCCTTTTTAGCACTTCTGCACATTTTTTGACTGGATTATTGGCTTTTTTTGTTTTTTTTTAAGATTTATTTATACAGGCTGGGGTACAGGCCAGAGGCGTGGGGCAGAGAGAGGGTTCACCAGAGACAGAGTGGGGAGCAGAACAGGC
>PVIJ01007169.1:0-85021 GCA_004024925.1 Scalopus aquaticus | reverse complement strand
AAACCATTCGATATTTTTCTCTTTCTTTCTGGCTTATTTCACTGAGTATGATCCCCTCTAATTCCATCCATGTCGCTGCAAATTGCATGTGTTTATCTTCTTTCCATGATGAATAGTATTCCATTGTGTATATGTACCACATCTTCTTGATCCAATCATCTATTTTTGGACATCTGAGTTGCTTCCATACCTTTGCTATCGTGAACAGTGCCACGATGAACATACAGGTGCATGTATCCTTTTGGATTAGTGTTTTTGTGTCTTTTGGGTAGATTCCCAAAAGTGGGATTGCTGAGTCGTATGGAAGCTCCATGTTTAGGAGTTTGAGGAATCGCCATACTTATTTCCGTAGTGGTTGGACCAGTTCACATTCCCACTAGCAGTGTAGAAGAGTTCCTTTTTCTCCATATCCTTTCCAGCATTTGTTGTTGCCTGTATTTTTAATGTGTGCCATCCTCACAGGTGTGAGGTGGTATCTCACTGTGGTTTTGATTTGCATTTCCTTGATTATAAGTGATGTTGAACATTTTTTCATGTACCTGTTGGCCACCAAAAGCAATTTATAGATTCAACACTATTCCAATAAAAATCTCAATGACATTCTTCAAAGAAATAGATTGACTACTGATGAAATTCATATGGAACCACAAAAAACCTCGCATAGCTAAAGCCTTCCTAACTAAAAAGAAAGAAAATGGAGGAATTTCACTCCCTGATTTCAAACTATACTACAAAGCCATAATAATTAAAACAGCATGGTACTGGAACAAACAGACAGAAAGACCAATGGAACTGAATAGAATACCCAGAATTAAAGCCACATATCTATGAACAACTAATCTTTGACAAAGGAGCAAAGAAAATGCAGTGGAACAAGGACAGTCTATTCAATAAATGGTGCTGGAAAACTGGACAGCCACATGCAAAAAAAACGAAGCTAGACTACTACCTCACACCCTGCACAAAAGTCAACTCAAAATGAATAAAATATCTGGATGTAAGACCTGAAACCATAAAATCTATAGAAGAAAATAGAGGCAAAACTCTACATGACATACATCTCAGCAAAATCTTGAAAAACACATCCCCAAAGCGAAGGAAGTGAAGGACCAGATAAACAGATGGGATTACATCAAAATAAAAAGCTTCTGTACAGCAAAAGAGATATTAACCAAAACTAACAGACACCCTACCACCTGGGAAAAGATCTTTGCACACAATACATCCGATAAAGGACTGATAACAAAAATTTACAAGGAACTCACACAACTCAACAAAAACAAAGCCAATAACCCAGTCAAAAAATGGGCAGAACAGCTAAAAAGTCTCTATCATTTAAGGACTCTCTGTCCAGGAACCATTTAGTTCTGTTCTTGAACAACTTCTCTGCCTAACATAATTTTTTATGACCAGAATCTTCCATTGTCCATGCCACTTTCCTCCAGGAATCCAGGCCTGCAACTGAACTTCAGTTGACTGATGGATTTTCTACACTTGCTATGCTTGATGGGCATGCCTCTCCTCTAGGCCCATAAAAACATCTGCACCTCAAACTTTCCACAACTGAGCTCAAGATCTTCCCTACAGCAGCCTAGTATTCCTCTAAGAATCCATTAGCTACTTGTCCAGCCCCAAACTTGAGCATCCTTGCCATTCCTTCTCCTTTCTGTCTATATCTAACTACTACAACCTGGCAATCTTTTTGAAAGTATAATAAAATATACATAACATAAAATGCACCATCTTAACCTTTTTCACTGTACAGGTCAATAAATCTGGTGATTTCATCTCTGTAACAACTCTTGAATCCATTCGCTTCTCTACATGCCAACAGCAATTACACAAGTTCAAGCCCAGAGGAATGCAAGTTTCTTCCTAGGAGGCAATGTTCTGAAGTTCAGCAGAAGAAAGGGGAAGGACCAAGGGTAAAGTATGTGCCCAGATATCATTATGTGAATAGTCAAAAGCTGCAAGGAACACAAGTGCTCATCAACAGAGGCATAGATAACCAAAGGTCAGATGTACTTACAATGGAAGATTGTTCAGCCTAAAGAGGAAGGAAATTCCACCACATGTCACAGTGTGGATGAACATTGAAAACATTACACAAGAAACAAGAGGACAAATATTATATAACTTCACTTCTAGGACATATCTAGAATAAGCAAATGAATAGAGACAGAAAGTAGATTCAGAGTTATCAGGGACCGGAAGAGGGAGAATGATAGGTTATATTTTAATGAGTTTCTGGTGGAGATGATGAAAAGGTTTGAAATTAGAAATCATGGCTGCAAGACTGTGAATATAATTAATGTCACTAAACTGTACACTTTAACTGACTTAAATAGCACGTCTTATGTTATTTTTATATGTGATTGTGTGAGAGTACAGGAAAAGGGAAGACGTTTCCAGATGATCCGCATTATAGCAAAGATACAGTAAACCTGAAGCTTTCTTTTCCTGCAGGAAAAGGAGAAGGTTTGAGCAAGAAGATCAGAAAAGAAGTTACCCTAAGAAATTTCACAGCAGGGAGAACGTGCAGGCCAGGATCTCTAGATGTTGCCTTCTTTTTAGTCAATTAGCCATTTGTGTGAAAAGAAAAGCCCTCAGTGTTTCAACTATGACTTCCTTTTTAAGTGTTCTTTTTATTAGGCAATAGTCCATTAAATTAGATTTAATTAAAGTTGATTTGATTGATGGACTAAGATCTCATAGTCTCTCCAAAGATAACATAGGTTTGTGTCATTGATCCAAATAATCCTCACATTTTGGCAACCATGCGGCAACATGATTTATTTCCTCGGTAAAATCAGGCAATACTATTGATCTAAAGAAACATCACTTCAGTCATTCCAGTGTAGTAGGGGCTCTTAACTGTTATTAAATCAGCTGTTCATTGGCTGACACATCACAAATTGAAACTACACACACAAATCACACGGCAGAACTTGAAAAGCCAAACCTGTTTTTATTGCACTGTGGAAACTAGAAATGGGATTTCATTCTGCCGAGGTTATCACATGGAAATAAAAAAATGCAAAACATCCCTCCTTTTAAAAATAATAAATGGCATAAATCATCTCGACAGCTGACCATTACCCTGTAACATTCCAGTGAGTTTTGCACTAATAAGAAGCTGAATTAGATTAATAACTGTGCATTCTCCAAAACCTTTCAAGGAAATTAATTTAGTTCTTCCCATGTCTGAGCAAAATGCTTTGAAAATATTAACTACCTGATTCTTATCACCAAAAAACATTTCCTTTACACCTATTTGCACATGGGGCTTTGCTAAGCACTTTTTAAGCAATTCAAACTGATGGATTATATAATCCAAAATGCAGTTTTACTATTAAAAAGACATCCTGAAACTTGTTTATTTAAGTGCCAAGCAGCACGGAGATTTTTTTTTTAAGTTGGATTATTCCTGGTTATAAAAATGTGGGGAGGTCTTATTTCATACAAAAAATGCATCTCACAAAAACTTGTAATTCAAGCTTGCATAATTCAAGAATGATTTCTTCAAGGGGATAAATATAAAATAAAACAGATGTATTTTCAGAGCTCATCTACAAGTTGTAACATATTTTGTCTTTAAAGCCGCTTTTCCTGTTCTTGGAGTTCCATCTAATACTTCTTGTTTTGTTTTTTTTTATTTATATCCATCTAATATTTCACAGGGTGTCATCTCCCATGTTAACTGCACCATGTCCCATCGCTTCATTCTTCTTGCCACCTTAATACATATGACTCCCCTTCAAGAGCTATTGATTTGGGGGTGCATTTTTCAACAAGAGCACTTGCATAGCTGTTTTAAGAATACTTGAATGTCAGTGTTATGGGTCATAAAAATATTTTACCTGATAATAACAGTGAATGCCCAAATAATAGCATAAGAGCAAAAAAAGTCCCTATCAAATGTAAACTAAACATGGCTTAGAGGATGCTGCAAATGTAAGCTGATAATTCTGTTCACCAGCTAACGGGACAAGACAAGTTTTAACTATGTGAGGAAGTTTCCAGTATCAGTTTGCCCACTGGCTTTGACTTTTTTTTTTTTAATTTGGTAGGATTAACATATTTTTATCTTTGTATGTGAATTTTATTTTATTGATAATTTTACATTGGCGTTCTGAAGTTGTCACACTCTGTAAGGCTGTCTCCATAAGGGTATTAGAGGAAACTGGAAAGGGAGCTGCATTAAAGGTAGTCGGTGAACAGTCCAGATGAGGGAAGAGATCCACTGTCCTCTAAGGATTTCCTCTCCTGCTACATCTACCAGGTGGGAAATGCAGGGCTCCTGCTCTCCAAGAAATAAAGATCTTTCAAAATCCATGTCCAAAGTGAATGAACAAAGCAAAACAAACTTTTAGACTCTAAGGGCAAAATAGTAGTTACCCGAAGGGGAAGGTGCAGGAGGCAGGGAAACTGAGGAAGAGGTGTCAATTGTACAATGTTGGACAGAAATTGGACTTTGGGTGGCGATCACATATTGATTAATAAAACTGTACTCCTGAATGTTAAAAACAGCAAAAAGGCCAGGGCAGCAGAAGCAGCATTACAGCTGGGGAGAGAGGTGAAGAGTGGGGGGACATTCTGTATGGTGTTTTGAGTTATAGGATTATGAGTTTTGCTCTGAATGATCAGGAGGAAAGTCTTGGATGGATATTGAGCAGATGATCCAACTTAATCAAAGTTAAATTATTAAAAATATCACTCTGGTTTCTGTGTTGAGACATAATGGCACAAGGGGAACAAGGGCCGAAAGAGGGATGCCAGTTAGGAGACTATTGCAAAAAACAACAAAAACCCCAGGACATAATCAGCACCTTGGACCAGGGTTCTAGTGGTAGAGATAGTGAGAAACAGTCAGATTCCAGATAGATTTTGAAAGTGATTCCAGTAGGACTTGCTGATGTTTACACATGATAGGGAGAGAATAAATTATTTTTGACTGCAGAGGTGAATACTCAAAGAGTGAGTTGTAGGGGGAAAAAAAGATAAATTAGGATTTACAGAAAGTTAAAACATTTACTTGTTCACAAATCAATATGGTAAGCCATAGAATAGGAGAGAATATTCATAGCACATACATCTAACCAAGAACTTATATCTAAAAGAACTCTTACAACTAAAATACAGGAAAATAAATCATGATTTTTTAAAGGGAAAAGAATGTGTGTAGACTCAAAAGAAATGAATGGCCAATAAGCACTTGAAAAGATATTCAACACCATCAATCATCAGGGAAATGAAATTAAAACCACAATGAGATATCCCTACTTACCTATAGCATGTCTAAAATTTAAAAGAAGGATGATGCTGAGGGTTTTAGATCACCAGTGTATATATACTCAAAACTCACTGAATTGTACCCTCTAAGACAGGGAATTTATACTACATAAATGAAATCTAAGATGAATCTTTAAAGAAACTCAATGACTTAAAGCCATAATTATTATTGTAGTGCTGGGGTTGGCGAGGCTCAGCTACTTTAGTGTGCACTTAGCAGACCTCTGCTGGGTTCATTCATTACTGTCTGTGTGTCATCTGTCAGGTAACCTGGGGTTCTGCTCTCATTTGATTTGACTGAAGTCCTTTAACTGGGAAGTTCTGCTCTAAGTCTAGTCCCCCTCATGGAACCAGAGTCCTAACTTGACCGTGTACTTCTCGTGGCACTGACATAAGCACAAGACTGTAAGTAACACACACACACACACACACACACACACACACACACACACACACACACTCACTCACTCACTCCTGAGGAGCTGGCTTGGAATTTGCACACCATGAATTCTGCTTTATCCTATTGGCAAAGCAAGTGAGGCAGCTAAGCCCAGATTGAGCAGGGCAGCCAGGAAGAGTAGACCTTGCCTCTTCAGTGAGAACCATCTAAAGTGGCAAAGGGTGTGGATATTAATGAAATCAACCTCAGCATCCAAGTAGAGTTATCACAAGGGTACTTGGAAATGCATGCATAGAATTCAAAGATCTGGGTTACAGATGAAACCTAGAATACTTAGCAACCTAGGTCCAGCCATTGTCCATGAAGCATCCATTTATCTGAAGGGTTTGCCCACCATCCCATATACAAACAAGACGCCCCCCCTTCAATGATCTTCAGCCAACTCTGCATTCCAGTCCTCCTGTCTGCGTCATCCAAAGACCTCCTACTGCCAAACCTGAATTTCTGTGCCCCCAGCCTTCTCCCAATCAACAAAATTCAACTCTTTTGTTTTGCCAACCCCTGCTTCCTGAAATAGGATATGTCTCTCTGCCCCTCCCTCGCCAATTGGGGAGGTTGATCTGAATCTTAGGGCTCCTGTCTCCTGCTTAGCTGGCTTTGCATCAAAGTCCTTTCCTTTCCTAAACCCCAGTGTCATATTTTTTTTGGCATTTACGTGCATTGAGTAGATGAGCCCTTGTTTTCTCAGCAACAAAGATATAAATTTAGGGTTGTCAAAATAGGAAGGTATTTGAAGCTGTGTGGCTAGACGAATCACCTAGAGAATGAATGCTGATAGAGATGAGAAAAGAGTGAAGATCAGGGATATGAAGAACGACCTTCGGTACTGAAATGCGGTGCTGGTAAGGAGCTGAAGAGTCAACAAAGAACAGAGTTCTAGAAAACAGACTAAGAAAGTATTTTAAAAGGAGTGATCATTTGTATCAATCATTGTTCTGTGAATTAAATAAAACTGGTTCTGAATGCTGCCTGCATTCTTTTTTTTAAGACTTATTTATGCATACAAGCTGGGGTGTAGGCCAGAGGTGGGGGGGGTGGTTAGAGGATTCACCAGAGACAGAGTGGGGAGCAGAACAGGCAGATTGACTGAAGCACACTGCAGAGGGGAGCAGCAGGCAAGGCAGGAGAGGTCTGCTGTGCCTTGTGGGAAGCTCCCCAACTGGGCATCGAACCCCGTGCTGCAGTGTCTCTGGATAGCTTCATAGTGCTGTGCTTAACCCACTGCGCCAGCAGGGAGGCCCGCCTACATTCTTTTTGAGTGATCATGTAACTGTTGGGTGGACCCCTGTGCTGACGTAGGATGCGGTTATAATCCACAGAGACGCCTGTCCTGCCACTCCACTCTACCAGAAGACACTAACATGAGCCAGCGAAGATCAGCTGAGCCAGCCTAAGCTCGACATTTCACTGCATTCATTCATTCATGGATAAATGTTGGGAGAAATTTCCAATACTAAAGAGACTTCTAACCTTATTATTTTTGTAACAAGCACTTATTGGGGGCCTGGCTCTGTCATCCATTGCTGTTAGCAATGAGAATTCAACAGGAAATAAGACAAGACGGTTTCCAGCTGTCATAGATTTTTCTCCATTTCAGCAGGAGAAACAAAACATAACATAGTGAACATGTAAATGAGCAAATAATTTCAGACAGTTGTGATGATGATAAAGCAGAATGGAGACTAGAGAGTCCCTAGGGGAATTATTTTTGATTGAATGGTCAGGGAAGGCTTCTCTGAGGAGGTGAGAGTTGGCTAAGAGCTCAATTATTCAAATTAGACAAATGCTCTGTGAGTTTCATTGACTCGTTGGCCTTCTGCCACTCTTGGGTTGCTGCACAGAAGGGGGTATCCCAGAGGCATGGCCATTTTTCTTGTGCTCGCCCACTGGCCCCTGAGAGCAATAAATTAAAGGGACGGGCAAAGATATCCAGGAGTTATACCAGATACCTGCTGGATGGTATGACCACAAGCCCAGTTTCCTGTGACCAAAAAAAAGCCCTTTTGGACAATGGACCCAGTTAAAACTTTAAAGGGAAAAACAGAAAAGTCTCACCTAATGCAGCAACTGTGCTTTCTTTGTGGCCATGTTGGCGTAACAGCAGGAAAAGAAGACATTAATAAACTTTGCAGAAGGAAAGTTAGGACGGACCCAATGCCTCCTTGAGTGGCCATAACCTCCTGGCATTCTGATATTAATGAAAGAAGGTAATACACGTTCCACATCGCCCTGATATCTGACAGCAAATTCAGACGGTAGGAGGTCATTACTGCAATGAAGACACTGGCTCAGAGGGGCTAAAGAACTCACCCAAGGTCATCCAGTTAATAAGAAACAAAACCAGAACATGATACAAGAACTGGCTGTTTCCAAAACCCATGTTCTTTCAACTAAATGACCCTGCCAGGCTGCCAAACTGGGCATCAGAAAATATAAACCATTAAAAGATACAGGGCAGAAGCAATCCATTTGTAACATTCTTCTAAGGGGGAAAAAAAGGAGAGGCAGATCAATAAAGCCGTGTTGTATTTTTAGTGATGGGCAGTAAGAACAGCACACAACAATTTATAGAAAAGGAAAGGTATTTGTATTCCCTGGGGCTGGAAAGTTGTTAGACATTAATAGCAAGAATATTGTTAGGAAGCTGACAAGAGGTAAAGGAAATACCCTTGCTTTCTCCCCTGCAAAACCTCATTGGAGGAAATGTGTGAGAGAGCTCAGGATTGAAAACCAAAGCAGATTTGGGATGGAAAACAACACAGGAGGGAAATATGAGAAAGTTTGGTAGGGGTCTCCCTGGTGGCACAGCGGTTAGGCGCTGTGCTGTGGAGCTGTCGGCAGCGGCGGCGATGCGAGTTTGATGCCCAGCCGGGGAGATTTCCACATGGCACGAGAGACCTCTCCTGCCTCACCCGCTGCTCCCCTCAGCAGTGTATTTCCGTCCATCTGCCTGTTCTGCTCCCCACTCTGTTTCTGGTGAACACTCTCGCCGCCCCACACCTCTGGCCTGTACCCCAGCTTGTATGAATAAATAAATAAACTTTAAAAAAAAGTTTGGAAGTAAACAATATGAAAAAACTTCAGAGCAAAAAGAAAAATAAGCTTAGCTGTGGTGAGAAAAGCAGGGTGGTTAATTAACAAGGGGGATAAAAATGGCCTGCAGATAATATTTATCATCCTTCCCAGTTTTCCTGTGGCTTTATTTGTGCCCATCTGTCAGCTCAATCTTTTCCAAGTGTCTGCTGCCGCAAACACAGGCCATTAATTTATTGAAAATATTACTGAAATTAAATTGCTTCTGGCCTTCCTGTTGTTTTGTTTTCAGTTTTTTTTTTTAAGTGTTTATTTGTTTGACTGTATGTGTTTTCATTCACAAGTGGGGGTTTTTCCCAAGCTAAAAACAAAGTCTTTCCAATGCATCACAAAGAGAAAACGAGAGAAGCCTCCCCAGTTCAGAAGCACGCCCATCTAAATTTGCAAAACTGTTTTTTCCAAATGTACCTGTACACACATCCTTGTTCCCCTGGGGTGAGAAACCAAAATCTGAAACATTCTGACAAAAACAAAGAATGGTAGAGCAAAATTGCTTTGATTTGCCTTAGCCAAGAGCATAGCTAAATGGCTGTGCTTTATTAAGAACACATGCAGTTTATATTAAAAAAATAATGTATTAGATGCCTGTAAGAAATAAGCAGTTTGTACATTTAGATGATACCCATTTTTATCTCAAACTCAGGGACAAAGAGCTTTCCTGCCAATTCTGTTCCAGGTTGATATGAGTCACCTCACTGGAAGCCACTATCAAAGAAAGATAATTGTGACATTTTTCATGTCATACAATCAGGTTTTTAAATCAGCCATTGAGTATCTCTTACCCGACTTTCAAAAAAGCAACTCAGCAAAGGGCCTTGCTTTGCTTCCTTTGGCTCCCCAAGACTCCCCTCAAAGAGTAGATAGACCGATAGACCACCCAAATCCTCAGCTTGTCAAACCGGCTCAGCCCCAGGAGGGATTTGTGAGCACTTCACTTCAAGGAATACCACCCAGCTGGCTGGCTGCAAATGTGAGCTGCCTATTATTTCTCCTTCATTTCCCAGGAAGTCTGGGTGAGAGAGCTCGGTGCCTCCTGGCGGGCACAGTTCCCAGCCGATTCATGTCCCCTTCTCATGCTGAGCGACTTTTTAACTGGAGAATCACAGCTGCTCTTCACCTCCTGGTTCACTTGCTGGCAGCCTGGTGTGCAAGACAGAAGGGCAGAGATGGGCAGAAAGAACCAGGCGGCTTCTGAAGGTTTTGCAGAACAGGAAAAAAAATATTTTCCCATCAACCCATTCTAGGATCATTGGTTGGGGCCTTCAAATCAAACTGAGAAAATTATTAACAAAGGCAAAAAGTATATTTCATTATATGTGTACTTGGGAGTTTCACAAAGATATGGGACACAAGTTAGATGACTGAGAATTATATGCCATCGCAGGTTGAACAAAGGAAAAGGGGTGAGTTGGCAAGGTATGGAGACATAATGATCATGCCACGTGTGCAGACCAAATGCACGTAAGGTGACCAGCGCAAGCTACCTCAGGCTGATCAACCACAGGTGTCCTGACAGACCACACTGGGCGCCAAAACTGTTACAGGGCAGCCCCGATATAAATGGGGTGCCTGTCTGTGAGTTCTCACCCGTGTGCTTAAAAAGGACTTACAAGACTCAACTGCAGACACACACAATAAAATTAATAAAAAGTGTTTATTTACAAAAAGGGAAGGGAAAAAGATAAAAAATAAATTGATGAATGCGTCCTACCAGTTCTGCTGAGCTGGAATCTCAATGGCGCACTCAAACACTTGGCATTCCATAACCACGAGCAATAGCCCCCTAAAGCTCACATGTCTGGTTTTTAAATACCAAACACCATTACTTAACTTCACCCTCAGCACTCAGCATCCTTTCTTCGGTGATGATGGCATTCTGGGATTCCTAGTCCTAGGTGTCTTGGATCTCTCTGGCTTGAGGTGGGAGTGGGGTCCTGGCACACTCCCCTTTCCTGAGGACCACCCTCTTACAAAACCAACACTAAAAGTGTGGTAAACAAATGTTGTTCAGTAAGATTTCTAACAAAGCTCTAAGTCCCAGCCTTAACCATTGAGGAGCTTGACTGCGAGAGCCTTCCCCTCCTGGTACAGGAGAGGGAGACACCTTTACACATGGAAATTTCCTCTATAAGTGTACATTTCCGTTACAAAAGGATAACTTGTGTCCTGCTCTTAGAGCTTTCCCTGCATCTAGTTGGTTCTTAATAGCCTTTGGTACAAAATGTTCATGTGCCATAGAGAGATGTTTTTAGCTGGCATACTCCGGTATACTTCAACTTGCTTTCACCTGAAAACAATTGAGGAGAGGGGCCTCCCTGGTGGTGCAGCGGTTGAGAGCTGCGCTGTGGCGCTGTCGGCAGTGGCGATGCGAGTTCGATGCCCGGCGGGGAGAATCCCACATGGCGCGGCAGACCTCTCCTGCCTCGCCCGCTGCTCCCCTCAGCAGTGTATTTCTGATCTGCCTGTTCTGCTCCCTACTCTGTCTCTGGTGAACCCTCTCGCCGCCCCATGCCTCTGGCTTGTACCCCAGCTTGTATGTATAAATAAAATAAAATCTTTAAAAAAAAAATTGAGGAGAAAGTGATGTTTTCAAAGCTTAAGCCCCAGAAATTAAGCAATTAGCTTCCACAAACAAAAAGTAAGCAATTCAATTACAAAAGTAAAAAAATAAGTGGAAAAAAGTACTGTAGGGGAGGAAAAAGAATTTTTTCTTTACCTTCCTAGTATCTTGACTGAGAGCTACCCTGTAATAAAGATCAGATTAGCAGGAGAAAAACAAAGAGATGTTTAATAACATGGGTAACTCCTGTACACGTCAAAGATACCCTGGCAAGCTGAGTAACTCCCTGAAATGACCCAACACATCACCTCAAATACCATTTCAGCTAATGAAAAAAGAAAGATCCAGGGAAGGAGGAGTGGAAGAAAGGAAGGCCAGAGAGGCCTTACAGGTTCTCTCCTTGAAGCCCAGGACATCTGTCCTTTCCTTCTCTCAGGATATATATCCCCATTTTTTTCTTATTGACCTTGGAATTCATGTCTATATATATTTATTTAAACTTGTTTATTCTCCTGCTAATCTGTCTGATGTTAATTTGATTGCCCTGACCAATTCCAGAAAAACCCAAAGGTGTAGGGGGAACTTTCTATCCAGCCCGACATTCTCTTCCTCACCCCTATCTCTCAGGCACCTTGCACTACAACCAAGTTAAAGGGTGTGGAGGACTGAAGCCATCCTGGCAGATGGTTCTCCTGCTGTTCCTTTTGTTTCTTCTGGCCTCCAAGTGCATGCTGCTCTCTGATCAATTGACAGTATTTTCCTGCATGTCAGAAATTTTGCTGTTGGCACAGCTTCTGGGGAGGGGCAGAACATGGGTAACTGAGATCAGGGCTCAGCCCATGCTTTAGAGCGAACCTCCACAAGGTCTGTTGCCTGACAATTAACTCTCCTCCCCCCCATCACCACCCCCACCCGCCCGCCTTTTGCACTCTTTGTGTAAACAAACCCCTTTATGAAATTCCTTTTCATCAGAGAGATGAAAAGTGTCCTGCCTTTTGTTCTTAAGTGCACATGTAAGGACTCACAAATTGGATGATTTCCCTTCATTTCTGGGTTTTTCCCATATCAAAACTACATAAAAAGGGGATAAGCTAGTGAATTGGGGCAAATTTGACCCAACTGGTACTCAAGCTCAAAGCTTCAAAGAGTCATTTCCGTTTGTGTTTAAATGCCTGTTGATACCCTGCTAATCTGAACATTCAAGAACTTGGTGTCTCCAGTAGAACCAATTAGTATGTTTGGATGCACAAAGAGTATTTTAGACCAGACTATGTCACTGTGGGCCATAAGGCAATCATCCTTTATCCCTCTTGGTTCTTCCAGATTGGCAAATAGTCAAATAAGCAACAGACTGATTGATGAGAGGGGAAAAAAGAAATTTGATAATACCATGCATACCTCCTGAATACATTGGAGAGACCCAACATGACTCAGTAACCTGCCACACAACTTCAGATTCCATCTTAATAGCTTAGCTAAGACAAGTAAAGTTACAGGGAAGCAAAGGAAAAGGTGAGTTAGGGAGTTTACCAAGGAAGGCACAATAAACAAAGGTATGCGTGTTTAAATTTGCCTTCTCCTTTAAAAAGAAAACAAGCAGATTAAGTCTTCCTGGTGTTTGAATTAACAAAGAGAAGTTTATATGTAAATGTCTTGTTCAAAGGCAACTTACACTCAGTCATCAGAGCCCCTCCCATGAAATCAACTTTTTGCCAAAGACTTATTTTGGGGTGGCAGATTTTTCTTCCTTACATCATACCATAATATGTCTCTTTGGCATAAAGACTATTTTGAGCTGATTTTTTAAGACTTAGCAGGAAAGAGGAATCTTGAGTATAGAACATGTTTCCTTTTTGTAAGGGAAATTTACATTTATAAAGGAAATCATTTGTAAGGTTGTCTCCTTCTTTGTATCAGGTAGAACAAGATAAGTCTTAATCATGAAAAACTCACCAATGAAGATAGCTCTAACTTAAATTTTTGTGACAAAACTGATGCTTGTTTACCATACTTTTTCAGGTCACCTTCCATAACTTTTATCTACCCCCCAGAAGCCTCAAAGTCCCTTTTCCTTTGTTGGGACTACCCCTTTGAGTTTATTGCTGGGCACTGCCGTGTTTTACAAGTATAATGCACATGTTAATAAACCTTTATTTGTTTTTCTCATGTTAATCTGACTTTTATTATAGAATCACAGTTGAGAACCTAGAAGGATAGAAGGGAAAACAATTTTCCTCTTCTTATGGAGCCAAAGGAAATAAAATCCATTTTTGTGGTGTGATGGCCCTATAGCCTCAGGCTTACTACTGTCATTAGGGAGGAAATTCCCCCCAAATGAATTTAGTGCATTAAAAACTTGATCAGGACAGTAACTCCCTGTTAACAGCCCTGAAGAGGCTGTGCAAATTGGAAGGAGATCATAGTAACCCTCAAACTAACAACAGATTTTTATTTTAACAGTCCTCTGATGGACTTAACTAGAAGAAGATTTTTTATTTGAGCTGTTAAAAAGACAACAGGCCCAATCTGTAGTCACTCGTGTTAAGCCCCACACCACCAAACTTAGACTTAATGTCTAATTTAATTATAGCTTCAAACGCTCCCAGAAAACGAAACTCAAATGAGTCAATCTGGAATGACCTGGTCAGCTCTACCTGACAGACCACGGATAGCCTGCAAAGGAAGGTGAACTTTCAAATCTATTCTTCCTTATCTCTTCTTCCTTGTAAAACCTCTTCACCACCACCCCCCCCCCATCACCACCATGCCCTTCCGTGTATAAAAGTCTTTCATTTTGTATAGTTCTTCAGAGCTCCTTTCTATTTACTGGATGGGATGCTTCCTGAATTATTGAATAAAGCCAATATGAATAAAGCCAATATGATCTTCAAAAAATATTGAGCTGAATATTCTGATGTGTTTTTTGTTTTTGTTTTTGAGGTTTAAGGGAAGAGATTTATCCAAAATGGAGATGAAAAAGGATTTATCACATTCTAACATCAAATTTTGCAACAGAGACAGATGTCAACCTGACTATGCATTAGGACCCTCTAAGGAATTTTTTTAACTGTCATAATCAACCCAAGATGAAGCAATCTTAATATCTGGGGAAGAGACGCATGTACTCCATTTTCTCAACTTCCCGAGTGATTCCAAAATACATCCAGTTCTACAACAGCTCTGTGGTATCCAGGCTACCACCAGGACAGGGTGGTGTGCCCTCCAATGAGTTTAGGCGTCTTCTCTAACGTGGGCTGAGTTGAGGTTGTAGGTGTGGGTGTCCTGAGAGGAGATGATGCAGAGTATATTGAAGAGGTAAAAATTCAATGTCCGAAGAGTGTCAGAGAAGGGAAAATTTTCCTTAACATCCTGGGTTCTTTTCAGGCCGGCTGAGTAATTAAATTAATATCAGACAAATAAGTAGGAGTAGAATTTAATTACATACCTATGGGAAATTCCTCCATTTCTATGTATATTCCTCATAGAAATGAGGACTCCAAGGTCAATGAAGAAAAATGGGGGCACAGATCTTGAGCTAAGGAAAGGGATAGGAACATGGACTTCAAGGAGAGAAGAGGGGGATTCATGACATGAAGAGTGACTCATATGACAGAATTCAGATGCTCTATAATTAGATGTTTGCTCTACCTATACATAGCTTTATTTGATAGAAAGTGATAGAAAGATTATTTCTGGCAGTAAGCCTAATTTTGAGTATGAACCCCAATATTTATTCTTCTAGATAGTTAAGAGAGTGGTAAAATTTCTCTCATGAGCCTGCAGGGCTAAATTGGCCTTAATGCCAAATAATCCACATGTCAAAGTGACTTGTCTTGGGAAAACCTGCTCTGAAATCCTCATGAGGCCTACCCTTCAAGGTAAGATGATAAAAATTCATTTTGCTCAGGAAATGGAGGAAAGTGACTACCCTCCCCCCAAAACCCTATTTAGGGTATCTCCTTGCAAACATAATAGCTACAATAATAGATCTGACCTTTTGACTTTCCAAAGCAAAGGGATGTGGGTCTTTTGACCCTTGGAACTGCAAGTACATTCTTCTGGAATTAACTCAGGAGTCTGTCCCCAGGAGTATAATAGACTAACACAAGGTCCATTCATTTGTTTCTGAAGGAGATAAGGCACTTTAATTATTCTTTCTTCTATTTTACTATATAAATTTGTGTGAAGTTCTCTGCAGACATAGTTGTCTCCTGCAGGTTGTTTGTATGCATGTCCTCTGATATGAACACTCAAGAATAAATTGTGTTATCTCTCTATCTTCTATTGGTCTAGAGGGATCTTTTTATGGCAGGATTCTTTAAGTTTCCCCAATACTCAAAATGTGAGATACAGGACAAAATACAGAGGAGGTAGGACACCATTAAGCAAAGGATAAAAGGAGAATCAGATGTCCATGCATTAGATTAAATCCAAGGCCACAGGAATAGTTAGAAATGGTTCATGACCAGGGTCCAATGTGCCCACCCATCCTTGGCTTCCATTTGCTCTTTTGAACCCCCATGTTCTTTGACAGTTGGCCAGGCTGCAGCATCTGTCCTGTCCCTGCTCTCTGGAAATAGGTGGCTCCCTGACTGAGAGGCTAGAAAACTTGGTGCTCCTGAAATAAGGTTGTATCATGTGCTGAAGTGCAATTTAGTTGGTACAAGAGGAAGAGTATAAAGCAATAACACCAGGCAGAAAATTGGAGCTGTGGTCAGATGACAAAAGAAATTAGAAGGATATGAGACAGTAAGTAGAATCAATAGGACTTGGAAGTGGTTAAGGATGAGGGAAAAAGTACTCAAAGTGAGACTCCAAATTTTCACACGTGGATGACTAGACCAGGAAGGACACTGAACTATGAGCAGATGAGGAAATTGGGTGACTGAAACTGGGGCAGAGGTCACCAGAAATTAGTTTAGTTTCAGACCTCATGAAGACGGTGATTGGACATCCAGACTGAATATACGCAGCAGAAAGTAAAAATGTAGACAGGTTCATAAGCGGTCTTAAATTTGGAAATTCATTGCATTTGTGAGGGCTGGAGTTTTAAAATGAGTTGGAAGATCAAATACGCAAATAGAGATCTTAAACTCTGAAACAAACAAACAAAAAAAAACTGGTCAATACTTAGAATTAGGGATAAGGAAGAAGAAGAAGAGCCAGAAAAAGAGCTAGAGAGAAATTGTCAGAGACGGGGCTAGAGAGCCAGGACCTGGCAGGATAATAATATTTTAAGAAGTATATTAATTTCTCAAGGCTGCTGTAACAAGATGCTCTTAGGACAGATGACTTAAAATAATAGAAATATATATTCTTTCCCAGTTCTGGGGGTCGGGGCCACAATCGAGGTGTTGCCGGGGCCACGTTCACTTTGAAACCTGCAGCAGACGACCCTTCCTTCTCTCTGGGGACTGTCCATCCTTGGTGCTCAGCTTGTAGCTGCGTCACCCCCGTCACTGCCTCTCTCCGGCTTTAGTCACCTTCTCCTTGTGTGTCTTTGTCTCTTCTTATAAGGACACTGGTCATAGTGAGTGAAGGTCTGACCAGGACCATCTGCAATGACGCTGTTTCTAAATAAAATAATTTTGACAAGTACTAGGATTAAGAGTTCACACTTTAGCTTCCCTGGTGGTGCAGCGGTTAAGCGCTGCTCTGTGGAGCTGTCGGCAGCAGCTCGAGTTCCACGCCCGGCCGGGAAGAGTCCCACATGGCGCAGCAGACCTCTCCTGCCTTGCCCGCTGCTCCGCTCAGCAGTGTATTTCCATTCATCTGCCTGTTCTGCTCCCCACTCTGTCTCTGGTGAACCCTCTCGCCGCCCCGTGCCTCTGGCCTGTACCCCAGCTTGTATGCATAAATAAATCTTAAAAAAAAAAAAGAGTTCACACTTTGGGGCGGGGGTGGGGACATAATTCAACCCATAACAATTAGTAACCCTAGAGTAGTTCTCCTGTCACCCTGGTATGGGAACTAGAGGCCAAGAAAGGCCTGTGAAGGCCTGTGAGCCTTGGGAAGTTTATTATCATTACTCAGAGAACTGATTGCTGTGGGCTGAGAGCAGCAGAGGACTGAAGAGAAATCCCTTCCTAGTAGAAGAGATACCCACAAGAATATGGTTTGGGGGTTCTCATCCAGTTGTGGGATCATGTCCTCTCAATGTAAGAATCTCATCTTTACTCTCAGATCAGGATGAGGTCACCCCCTTCTAGACTGTCATGTGAAGTCTCTCCCTCTTCCCCTCCCCCTACCTCCTCTCCCCTCTTCCTCTCCCTCTCCCTCTCTTTGATACCCCAGTTCCCTAAATACAGGATAAATACCCCTGGTCTGCTCCATTATTCTTTAGAATTTACAACCGTGCCAATTCTCCACATGAATGTTATTAAATGGAGTTTTCCTTTGCTTACTCATCTGATGCTGTCTGCAGTTCTTGTTCATCCCAAAAAGCACCCACAGGGATATGGGGTGCTTTCCTTTGTGCCCCTACTTGGACCCCTTCCAGACTGCGCTCTCATTTTCCTGCTTCCAAGTCTGTGCACTCTGGGCCCACCCACTAACATCCTATTTCCTGCCCAGAGCACGCCCTGCCTCATCTGCAGGGCAGAGATAACTGCAAGGCGCTGAGCAGAGAGCCGGGGACCAGGCCACCTCTCTGTTCCTGGAAGACTTTCTGGTGACTCACTACCCTGGTATTTCCAGACAGTGGGAGGGTTTTCCCAAGATTATTAAATTACGTTACTGAGGTTTATACATGAGAACAATGCACCTAAGGCTGCACACTTTCAAACATTAGGACAATTTAATCCAAAAATTCCTACAGAGCATCTAAGGAGAGCCGGTCAGATGTACAAGCCCAAGGAGGGAGTTTTAGGAGATGATCCAAAACCCAGAGCGGAAAGGAGAAAAGTAGAACACCCTGGTGGTTGCTCAAACTGAGAACTTAGAATTCACAGAAGTCAGGCAAGGAGGCAGCACCAGGCCCACGTGCTTGGACAGATTCTGTCACCAGCGTCGCTTTCACATTAGAGACGAATTACAGATTCAGTGTCAGGACAGTGTCCTCTGTCCTGGTTTCCTCCTCTGTGACCTCATTTGTCACTCATCCTCCTTATTCTCGAGGGCCAACCTACTGGTATACTAATCCAGAAAAGTGTGCTTCATGCCTGCACGTAATATAAATGTGTGCCAACAAGAAACACATTGGCATGTGCAGAAGGCTCAGAAGAGAAAAGCTTTAAGCCGGATCAAACCTTGGAGACCCATAGGTACTGAAGGTGTCCAGAATAAGCCCCTGCGGCATAAAATTGATTTTGAACTGAAGGTATGTGAACTGCTGAAATCCTCAATCTGCCTAAAAGTAAAATCTCCCAAAAGACCTCAATTGTCACAAATCCCCTCCCCAGAGTAACTCTAATCTTTTCTTAGAGAAGTTGATCCCACACCAAAACAGACATTGCCACAAAACTATCATGTCTTCCATGTATTCTCCTAAGAGCCTATTTGTCTTTCCATAGTCATTTGTTTTTCTGTAAGTGCTTTTTATCTCCCTTCCAAGAAATCACTTATTCTCCTTATTAAGATGGCGTAGAAGCCCCAAATGTAACTGCTCAAGTTACGTTTTCTCTATGAATGCCCGTGCATACTTACGTAATTCATATATAATTAAATACATTTTTTTCTCTTGCTAATCTTTCTAGTCAGATTAATTTGCAGGTTCTCAAGCACTAAACCTAAGGTAAAGGAAAAGACTTTCCTCACTGACAGTGCTTTGGGAACTTCTTTGCATGTCAGACCTTAATAAAAAGTGACTGTGCCAGGTAACTGCTCAGACAGAGAGGTAAGTCAATTCAGGGGAAAGCTCAGGAGCTGGTCCTCAGGGATTATGAGATTTTCCCTAGAAGGAAAGGACATATTATTACTACTCTTTTCCAAGATCTCCGCATACTCCCACTCTTAAAGCAGCTCTCTATATATTGTTAATCAAACAATATTAGACTGAATAATGATCCTCAAAGACATCCAGGTCTTAATCCTTGGAGCCTATGAATGTTACTTTATATGGCAAAAGTGGATTTGCAGATATGATTACACTGAGGACCTTAAAATAGGCAGGTTATCCTGGATATCCACATGGACAATGAATATAAATGATCTTATAAGAGGGAGATTTAATTACAGAAAGAAAAAGGTGAGGTAAGGATGGCAGAGACTGGAGTGATGTGGCCACAAGCTAAAGTATGCCTGTAGCACCTGGAAGTTAAGAGAGGCAAGGAAGTAATTCTCCCCTGGAGCTTCTAGAAGAAACCCATCCTACCAACATTATTTTAGTCCTGTAAGACTCATTTCAGATTTCTGACCTCCAGATTGGCAAAAGTATTACTTTGTATTGGTCTAAGAAACTAAGTTTGTGATAATTTTTATAGGAAATACACAAATCAAACTTTTACTTAGAGGCTCCAAAGTTCATGCTGAATGTAACTCAGGCTCTCCTTGCATGTGATATCTTGACTTTTAAGGTAAATGTCACCATTTTCTGGTGTCCCCACTTGTGCTCTAGTAGAGTATTCTCCTCCTCCTGTTCCCACCCTACCCATTCTTCACCCATTCCTGTGCAAGAGGAAGGAAAATCTTGTGTTCCCCCTCCCCCCAGAGGAGAATCAAGAGAACAGAATAAGGACAAGAAAGAGGATGCTAATCTTTAGGAAGCTAAGAACTCAGAGGGGATATTATTCATATTTAAGGACTTGATGGTAAATGTTCTCGCACATTATTGGAACTTTGGCAGGCTTGTCATGTCAGTTAATATCTCAAATGCCATGTTGTATAATGTTTATAAGGAGATGTGTCCTTTGGACCTTGGCAAGGCCTCTTCGAAGAAAGCTGTGTTTTTCCAATTTTGGGAAATGGAGTCTCCTGAATTTACAAGTAAAAACAAACTGAAGAAGAAAACAGAGCTGCCCAGCCACCTGACTTGTTAAAATCTATTCACACCTATTTTCTTACATTTGTGTAGAGAATCAAGAATTAACATCTTTGCTCAGTGTCTGACCCACATTAACACAGTCTACATATTGCCGTTGTTATCATCATCATTATCATCGTCTCTGATGATTTCTGAATTAGCTAATTACTTCCTCGTTTCTAAAAGATCCTTCAGGAATATTAGAAAATAAAAAAGGCCACACAAAGATCTAATGGGGCTTTCCTGCTCTCAAAAATTGCCCGCTCAACTACAACTTTTTACACATATCCTTCAATAAAAGGGGATTTTCTTTCCATCTCTCACTTATCTGAGAACAAAGGAAATCAATCTGTCATCCTGCCAGAAATACTTAAATTGACCTCAGTTATCCAGATTCTTCAATGATCTGCCTTGCTCACAGGCATATCCAAAAAATTAATTCCAAATGCAGAGACAAATATAATGGAGACTCAAATTTGCCCACAAATCCTAGGTGGAATTCTTAAGGAAGATTATACTTATTCTTCTGCCCCCAGGATCAAGAGTCATTGGGATATATGAAAACTGAAATAGAGGCCTCCCTGGTGGCACAAAGGGTTAAGTCTCAGCACTATGAAGTTATCGGCCACTGCAGCGAGAGTTTAATCCAGGCCAGGGAGCTGACCCACATGGCGCAGAAGACCTCTCCTGTCTCCCCGCTGCTCCCCTCAGCAGTGTATTTCAGTTAATCCGACTGTTCTGCTCCCCACTTGGTCTCAGGTGAATCCTCTCATTCCCCCATACCTTTGGCGTGCACCCCCGTTCTTGTATGCATAAATAAATAAATCTTAAAAAAAAACGAAATTGCTTGGTCTCACACCTTGGACTCGACCTCATCTATGATCGTGGCCACAGCTTCCCATTCTTTTAAAGTCCTTCTCTACTTTAGAATTTTTTCTCTCTCCATATACACCCTGCCACAAGATTTCTGACTTCCCTACCTCCACCTCTACAGTAAGGTTCTCTGTGCCTTGCCTAATTTCCTCTGAACAAGAGGATTCTTAGAAAAAAGGTAAAGTAAATAGAGCCACAAACTTGAGATTCATTTTGGAAAACTGTACATGCATTTTTGCATGTAAAATCAAAACAAAAATGGAGTCATAAAGCATGATATTCAAAGGAAATTGCAGCATACCCTATGGCTCAAATCAAATTACGAAAAATAAATTAACTTGTGTTTTTCATCCCTTTGTCCTTATTCCCCTGGATGTCATATAGCCAGTAAACATCTAGTGTAGAATTTTATGTACACAGACCATTTCATGTTTTGAAAAGACCTAAATTTGTATGCGAAGGTGCTAGTCTCAGGAGTCAGTTCTTTTGTGGCCTTATTTCATCTCAGTCTCCTTTTCCTCTAAGGCTCTGAGAAAGACAAACACTCCAGTCTAGAAAAGTAGTGTTAGCTCATCATCCATCCCAGCAGGCATTGCTTCCTGTCCAGAGCACACAAATGGGGGCAATTACTTTATTTTTAAGGAGCCGTATTTGTCTGAGAAACTTCATGCTTATTTGCTCACCTAAAAACAATGAAAATAATTCTGAGAAATGATCACCGTCTTTCAGCCTGTGTCACCCACTATATGTGGCTCCACACTTCCACTCAGGAAAAGCCGTCATGAGCCGTTTCCAGTTTTGTGGAAAGCACTGTTGGTTATTGCCGCAACTTTAATGGGGGTAAAAACAGACACAAACAAGCACTAATCTGAGCATTTCAGTACTTCCAGACCAGGCTGTATTTAAAACTTACTCTATGATTTGCTATGTAAAGTGTTTGCAGTCCTCAGTACTTATGAAAATGTTAGAAGTCTTCCTGGTTTCAACCAACCTTCCTTGTCCTAGAATCTAAGTCTCTTCTCTGAATATATTAGTTATTTATTAATAATGGAGTAAGCTGAGTAAGCTTTTCTTAAGTTTCATTTAAATAAAACAGGCGATGAATGAGCTATGTCCTTGAATTTTATGCCATGTTGAATAAATAACCGAGTACAAACCTCTAGTAATATAGTTAAAAGTAAGAATGAATATACATTCCCCAAAAAGACATGTGGTTGTCCTTGACAATCATCTTGAAAAATTAAGAGACCACATGAAATTCTAAGACTCACCTGTCTACAGTAATTCAGCTCAGAAAATCTTTATCAATCATGCAACATGTAAAAGTACTGGGCTTGTCATCTCAGGGACAGAAAGATGAATATGACATGGTGCCTGCACCAGAGAAACTTACTCATTTCTCATCCATTAAGGAATTGGAAACTTTTAAGTTTCCAATTTTTTTTCCATCCCAACGAGACTTGCACTAAACAGAATCAGAGAAAGTGCTGCCCCTTCTAAAGTGAGGGAATTGAATTGTTAGGGGAGCATCACGTTTCCCACCCCCACTTAGATGCAGCCACCTTGGACTTGCTACTAGGAGCCACCGGCAGAGCTGCATGGCTAGATGAAACTTTGTAACGCAGAAGGGGGTGGGCGAAAAACAGACAGTTCTTGCTTTTCCACTTTGACTTGCACCCTGGGACTGTCGAAAGGGGACTTGGAGGAGACATGCGGAGGAGACACATGTAGAGATACTGGAAACAGACAGGTGGGTGACAGACATGTGGGGAGGTAATGTCAACCATCATCTTGATTTGTGCACTGATTTTGCTCCTATTATCCCAGGCGCCTTTCACCCTTTGTGTTTCTCTAGCAAAAAGTACCTTAGGCTTATGGTAAGCTTTCAGGCCTCAGTGGCCCTGTGCTGGGCTGAGCCCATGTGACTAGTCCTTTTCCCATGAGGGGATGGGTAATTTGGGGTGTTTTGGGGAGAAATGTCCTTCTCTTCTCTCACTCTATACATGCTAATTTATATATATATATTTATATATGTGTGTATATATATACTTATATTTATATATATATATATATATAAAGATTTATTTTATTTATTTATGCATACAAGAGCTGGGGTGTAGTCCAGAGGTGCGGGGAGTTGAGAGGACCTACCAGAGACATAGTGGGGAGCAGAACAGGCAGATGAACTGAAATCCATTCCTGAGGGGAGCAGCGGGGGAGGCAGGAGAGGTCTGCTGCGCCATATGTGTCAGCTCCCTGGTTGGGGCATCGAACTCCTGCTGCAGTGGCTGCTGATAGCTTCATACCTGAGACTTAACCCCTTGCGCCACCAGGGAGGCTCTCTATACACGCTAATGATATTAAAGATCCATCATATTAAGAGTTTCCTTTGCCTTTGTATACACAGATGGCCAGATTGTTGGGGGGAAAAAGGACGTCTGCAACAAACTCCACAGGAAGGTTTATGGACCCCACCTCAGGCCAAAGAGATCCAAGACACTAGGGGCCACTAATATCTTAATTCCATCATCATCCAGAAGAGAGGATTACTGGGAAGTGAGGGGTGGAGTTAAGCAGACATGTTGGATATATAACGAGGGTTTTGGACCTTGGGGGTCTCTTGCTTCTCGCCGGACTGCAGCGTGCCATTGGGGTTTCCAGCTCTTTGGATCTGGTAGGACGTATTTGGAGAGTTATCTCTCTCCCTCACTTTCTCTTTTGTCCCTGAGCTATTCAGTTTTTTATTTCCCTTCCTTTTTGTAAATAAACCCTTTTATTAACCTTTTTTTGTGAGTGCCTGCAATTGTTCTTATTATAAGTCCTATTTAAGTGCACGGGTGAGAACCCACAGTCAGGTACCCCACTGTATATCTGAGTTGCCCTGTAACAAGATCACTTTCGAATATGCAAGTTTGGAGGTTCCTGGGTGCCTGTCAGTCATGTGCTAACAGAATCCATAGTTAAAATAATAAAATCAAAATAAAGGAGAAGGAATATATTAACATTTTTCCTAGAAAATCAACTGGTGGTGATTAGAACCTCTTTTGATGGAGCAAAGTTTTTTCAAATAAAAAAAAAAATCTTGGGGCCTCTCGGGTGGCGCAGCAGTTGAGCGCTGCGCTGTGGAGCTGTCGGCAGCGGGACGCGAGTTCGACGCCCGGCCGGGGAGAATCCCACATGGTGGGGCAGACCTCTCCTGCCTCGCCCGCTGCTCCCCTCAGCAGTGTACTTCTGATCTGCCTGTTCTGCTCCCCACTCTGTCTCTGGTGAACCCTCTCGCCGCCCCATGCCTCTGGCCTGTACCCCAGCTTGTATGTAAAAAAAAAAAAAATCTTACATGAGTTTCTCAACTATTTGTTCTCATTAAAATTTTGCTTCTGGTTTGCTCTAAGACCCATTTTCCATTTATTACATGGAAACTAAGGAATCTAGCTGCCTTCTTCTTGGCAAGACACAAGTCAGTAAGATAAGGCTATTTAGAGAATGAAACTCCACTGTGTCGTGTGCAACCTGGAGAATTCCTTATAAGCTGAAATTTTGAACATAGATAAAATATTGAATAGGTAATGCCCAGAGATGGTAACTTCTAATGAGCACCAAAGAGATCTAGTATTTGAATATGAATCATCAGTAAGATAAAGAAAATGCCACCCAGCAGGAGGCCTGGGGCCAGGAAAAGTGGCATTCTTTCCTCTGATGTCCTTGAGTCTTTTGCCCAGTCCAGTCAACCAGTCAGCCTAACACATTGTCAATGAAAAATGTCCCATCCCAAATCTGGACTTTCTAGGAGAATACACAAATCCCAGCAAAATTATTCATGTGTGTGGGGGGAGGGGGGCACAATTTTCCTTCTGTCTTTCTGATTTCTCAGTGGAGTCCCCACAACAAAAGACAGATTAACAAGAGAAAAACAAACAGAATTTGATAAAATATGTACCTCCTCATGTATACATAGCAGAAACTCGGAGAACAGTGAGTACCTCAAAGAGGTAGCTTAGAACTCCAGCTTAAAAACCATAATCAGCAAAAACAAATGAAAAAGGTGTGTGTGGGAACGGGGGTTGGGGGTGGGGGGTAGGCATGAGGATACCAGGATAATAGTAAACAAGGATAAAATTTATCATTCAGATTTAAATGAGTGCCTTCCTCATTAATAAGATTCTCTTGTGATTTAAAGTCATCCTCTCAAAATGTAAATTTCCCTTACAAAAGGGTAATTTCTGTATCTCCATAGCTTCTCCTGTGTCTGCTGTTTCTGATACAGGCCAAAGAGGCACACAGAGAGGTGGCCTACCCCACGACCCTTCAGGTAGTACTTCCTGTGTGTCCCATGACATCTCTGAATGAGCTCAATCTAAATGAAATGGATAAAACAATACATATATTTAAAAGGTAAAAAAAAAAAATGAAATGGAAGGGTCATCATGCAAACATAAACCAAGAGTTCCCCTCAGGTGAGAAAAAATAATGACAAACTTCCTGGCTCTCTGGGTTCTTGGAGTATGGTTTGCTGCTGCCATTGAGAAAGCTGTGTACCACCTACCATCCAAGGCCTCTTTACTGCCTCATACCACATTATCTCCTAATCCAAATTCAGAGAAGTATTTAAAATCTTCTAACAGAATTTGAAAGGATGAAATTTTAAAATGGGTCATTGATAGTGCAAAAATCAGTCTTCCCAATAAGAATTTCCCATATAGGGGCCTTCCTGGTGATACAAGAGGTTAAGTCTCAGCTCTATCAAGCTATTGGCAGCCACTGCGGCATGAGTTCGATCCCCGACCAGGGAGCTGACCCACCTGGCGCAGCAGAACTCTCCTGTCTTGCCCACCTCTCCCCTTAGCAATGTATTTCAGTAGATCTCCTCCCCACTCTGTCTCTGGTGAATCCTCTCACCACTCTGCACCCTGCACCTCTGTCCTACACCCCAGTTCTTATATGCATAAATAAATAAATCTTAAAAAAAAAGAATTTCCTGTATACCAAATCTTCACATCATATACTTTAAATATCTCACATTTTTTGTCAACTAAAACAACAAAACATCTAGGGCCTCCCTGGTGGCACAGCGGTTAAGCGCTGTGCTGTGGAGCTGTCGGCAGCGGCGACACGAGTTCGACACCTGGACAAGGAGATTCCCATACGGTGCTGCAAACCTCTCCTGCTTCACCCGTTGCTCCCCTCAGCAGTGTATTAAAAAAAAAAAATCTATTTCAGAATTTAGTTGAGTTAAATATTTGAGTTAATTAAGACGAATTAACAATAGTCCATTTATTATGTAATTATCATAAAAGGTGTTATTCAGAATAATACAGTGAGATTAATTTAAAATATTGAGGGAGCTAGATGAAGAAGACACTGATTTTGAAGGGATTCTACTGGTAAGGCTAACATCCTTCCAGTTTTCCGTAAGAGTATTTGATCTGGCAACTCTTTAAAAGTAGAAATGGTAGACATGAAAACTTTTGTTTTTAGCTCAGCTTCTCCCACTGTGCAACTCACCCATATGCAATCTTTCATGAAATAAATGTTTTTCAATAATAAAAACATTAAAGAGCACAAGTTGCTGTAACTATATTTGCATATAAGATCCATGATACTTGATCAAGGGGAATGCCTTCATAAATATTCAGAACTGAAGGTGACTTTGAAATTTTTATTGGAAACATCTCATCTTCGCAGTTTTTTTTTTTAAGATTTATTTATCTATGCATACAAGAGCTGGGGTGCAGGACAGAGATGCGGGGCTGAGAGGATTCACCAGAGACAGAATGGGGAGCAGAAGAGGCAGATTAACTGAAATACACTGCTGAGGGGAGCAGTGGGTGAGACAGGAGAGGTCTGCTGGGCCATGTGGGTCAGCTCCATGGCTGGGGATGGAACTCATGCTGCAGTGGCTGCGGATAGCTTGATAGGCTGAGACTTAACCCCTTGTGCCACTGGGGAGGCCCCGCATCTTAGCAGTTTAAAACACCAAAACTCAGAGTGATTCAATTGCCCTCAGTCATGTCTCCAGTTCATGGTAGAAGTTGGATAAAATTTAATTAATTATCAAACTAAAACCATTTTCCTAACATATGCTACAATATATTTACAATGAGAATGATATTGTCCATATGAGAGTTTTTGTTATGTTCAACTGAAGTGATTGGGACAGGCTTAGAAGAATGTCTTTCTCACAGCTAAGTCTGAGCACACATTCCAGTTGATGAGAGAGTATGGATGAGGACCAAAGGACAACTGGGAGAGACAATCCCTTTGCAACAGAAATCCCTCTGCTTAAGACATCCTTGTTTAGGGGCCACACATTCTTCCCCTCCCACTAGACACGCCACCGTGCAGTGTGGCATTGCTGGTCCTTCCACGCAGTAGGCAGAACTTGTGATTAGTTTTTCATCAGTAGGTGTAATAAAGCTGATACTGTGTTAGTTCTGGAGCCCAAGCCCCCAAAGACTTTCACATTTAAAAAATGATCCAGGGCCTCCCTAGTGGTGCAAGGGGTTAAGTCTCAGCACCATGAAGCCATCAGCAGCCACTGCGTCCTGAGTTCTGTCCCCTGCCAGGGAGCTGACCCACATGGCGCAGCAGACCTCTCCTGTCTCGCCCACTGCTCCCCTCAGCAATGTATTTCAGTGGATTCATCTGTTCTGCCCCCACTGTTTCTGGTGAATCCTCTCACCACCACCACCTCTGGCCTACACCCCAGTTCTTGCATGCATAAATAAATAAATCTTTTTTTTAAAAAAGACCCATTCCCTCATGGGCAAATGCCCAGCCAAACGGGGTTGACCTGAAGTGATCCAATGAAGCCTGAATTCTTGCCACCTAAGGCACCTTCTGGTGGGAACCATAAGAAGGGGGTTCTGAAGCATGTCCCAGAAAGCTGGGACACGAGATAACTCATCAAAAGAACAGCTGCTGTTGTCAACCTCCTCGCTGTCTCTCCCCCATGTATCTCTTTCAAGTGTCTCTGCATGTCTCTTCTCCACGTGTCTCCTTCCCAGCAGTACTAGTGTTACAGGGCAGGGAAAGGGGCACCCCAGAACCCTTAAACCTGACTGCTCTAAATAGGTTCTGCCATCCACCACATCAAGAAAACATGTAAGACCTTTCATGAAAAGAAACTTTAATGCAATTGTGTGCAATCCAGAAAAGACAGAGAATGTACTTTTCAAATCAAGCACCCAAAGTTACCCATCCCCTCATGGGTAAAAGTCCACCCAAATGGGATTGGCCCAAAGCAAGGCCCGAAAGCCTTCCACAAGTCTAAAGCACCTTTCGGCAGGGACCCATACAAAAGGGTCAGAAACAGCCAGACAAGTCTGGGAGGAAAAGAACAAAATCAAAATCAAGATTGAAGCTGCCACTGTCACCTCCCCACGGGTGTCTCACCCACAAGCAGGGAACCTGGAACTCCCCTATTCCTGGGAAACAATATACCATTCCTCTTACACTAGGTGTAAGTGCAAAAGCAAGAGGCTCTTCCCTCGCCTACCTGCCTTCTCCCATGTTATGTATGTTCACTTGGCTGCTCAGCTCCTCCCTAATTAGGTGGGGGCGGGGTACATGGTACAGCCCTTAACAGTAAGTGAAACTGGAAAGTGAGGCCTGGGCTAGGGCTCAAAGGGACTACGGTGTATGGCTTCATGGGAGCTACTGAACAACTCTATGAACAGTATCTGAGAGCAAGACAAAATACTTTTTCACTATAGGGCCTCCCTGGTGGCGCAGCAGTTCAGCGCTGCGCTGTGGAGCTGTTGGAAGTGTGCGATGCGAGTTCGATGCCCAGCCTGGGAGAATCCCACATGGTGCGGCAGACCTCTCCTGCCTTGCCCGCTGCTCCCCTCAGCAGTGTATCTCTGATCTGCCTGTTCTGCTCCCCACTCTGTCTCTGGTGAACCCTCTCGCCGCCCCACACCTCTGGCCTGTACCCCAGCTTGTATAAATAAAAATCTTAAAAAAAAAAACTTTTTCACTATAGACATGCAAATTCTGTCCTCTCCCTGGAGGTTCCATGGACTTCCCACTCCTAATATAAAAATTAGGTTGGAGGTGCTTTTGCACATTCATTTCAACATTCATCTTCTCCATAGGTTGATGTTTTTTTTAAGTTTTTCTTTTGAACTGCTTGTAACACCTCACCTATTTAATAAAATTGTCCACATGAGTTCATTTTTATATCTGCATGAGTTTTGTGATTTTACCCTATTTTTAAAAAGTCTTGGGTCCTTTCCTGTGATCCAGCAGTCAAAAGCACCCAAAGCTTCATGGAAAGGAAGCCACAACTGAGCAGTAAATGGTAACACTGCCGGGCACATTAGGGTAACAGTGGATGCTTGCCCCTGAGGTGCAGGTTTGCTCCCTTTCTTCCCCAGGGATCCTCAAAGGTGAAACCCCATTACCCTCTGCAGGACACTTTAATCACAACTAAGTGACTGGACCACAAGCTGGGTTTGCATCCTCAGTCCACTGGAGGCTGAATTCGCTTGCAAGTAAATAAAATTTAACTTTCCCTTTCTAACAGTCCTCAATGTCAGCGACAAAGAGGAGCTACTTCAAAATTTTCATAACTAAAGGGCAGGTTGCAGCTTGGAATGCTAAGTAAGACTCAAAACCCTCTTCCCATGTGACATAGCCCCCCAATTCTCTTTCTCCTGTTTGCTCTCTATTGGAAGGCGAGAGTTTCTGTATATTCATCAAATATATTTGGCACCACAACAGATCAGAGTTCGGTCAGGAATATTAAGCTGTTTCAGCTACCTGGGTCTTTTATTTTGCTGAAACTCAGCAACTCGCATGAGATGATACAAAAATGGATAAGTGCAGAACCAAGATCTACTAATGATATTAGTGGCTCCAAATTCAATGCTTTATTGTTAGAGGAGTACTAAAGAGCAAACTCTGAGCCAGTGGGTGACATCCTGACAAACTCCACCCCACGATATGTTTAGGTCTCCACCACCATCTCCATAACGATGGTTCTCAGGAACCAGTAACTATAGTTCCCAGCATGCCATACACCTGACTTCCTGAACAGGGGGCTGCTGGGAACTATAGGCAGAGTTAAGTGGCCATCCTGGGTTTAAAACTGAGCATTTGGGTACTGACTCTTTATTTTCCAGCTTTGACTTGCACCCTGGCATCTCAGCTCAGATGGCACGACTAGCAGGAAGTGTTGGCCAATTAATCTTCTCTGTCAGTCTCTCTCTTTTTCCCTCTACTCATTAACCTTGTAAATAAACCTTTTAAAAATTTATCTCTGTGTGTCTGCTTTTGGGTGTTGTCCCCAGTTCTTACGCATACTGGTGAGAACTAACAACTCAGGTCACTCCGTTTCTCCCTGGAACAATATAGGCAGTGAATACATAAAATAAGAACTAGCAGTGTCCTCCTTGGTGCAACGAGTTGAGTCTCAGCACTAAGGAGCTATCTGCAGCCACTGCAGCATGAGTTCGATCCCCAGCCAGGGAGCTTCCCACATGGTGCAGCAGACCTCTCCTGCCTCACCTGCTGCTCCCCTCAGCAGTGTTCTTCAGTTGATCTGCCTGGTCTTCTCCCCCCTCTGTCTCTGTCACCACTCCCCACCCCTCCCCCCTGCACCTCTGGCCTCCACCCCAGTTCTTATATGCATAAATAAATAAATCTTTTTTAAAAAGAAAACAAACAACAAAAGACCTAGCTGCCTCACTCAGGACCCCTCCTGAAAGGGAATCAAACGAAAGTCACATGGTCACATAGCCTCAATCTACTTGTCCTTAGGAAGGGCACATTCACTCTGGGACTGGAAGGAATGATATAGGCTTTGATTTGCAATACCGATATTCAAAGACCTATTAATTTCCCTGTATATCCTGTTATCCAGGGACATGTTAATGCTTGCATGACTTTCAGTCTCAGTTTCTCAGAGGCATTGTTAGTTGAACTAAAAAGATGATTTTGTAAGATGTATGAGTTTTAGGTTGAGTCTTGGGCTTCTGAGATGGAGGTTACTGAACCTGTAAGAGGGTGGTCCTCAGGAAAGGGCGGTGTCCCAGGTTCCCTGTCCCACCCAAGGGAGGGTGGAGCTGAGCAGGGGAGATAAGAAGCTGGAGAAGAGAGAAGGAGAGACAGAGAGGAGAAAAGGAAGAAGGAAGCAAGCAGGATGGAGGCCAGAAGAGGCACAAGGAGCAGAGAGACGTGTAAAGAAGCTGCACTGGCCTGGACTGATTGAGACAGACGTAGGTGAGAGACCCGTGGGGAGGTGACAATGGCAACGTGGATCTTGATTTTTATTTTTCTCTTTTCCTCACAGACTTGTCTGACTGTTTGTGACCCTTTTCTATGGGTCCCTGCTGAAAGGTATTTTAGACTTGTGGCAGGCTTTCAGGCCTTGCTTTGGGCCAATCCCATTTGGGTGGACTTTTGCCCATGAGATGATGGGTAACTTTGGGTACTTAGTTTAGAAACTATTATTCCTTGTCTTTTCAGTATTATTGCATTAATTGTATTAAAGTTTCTTTTCCACTTAAGGTCTTACATGTTTTGTCTTGATGTGGCAGAGGGCAGAACCTATTTAGAATGGGCAGGTTTGGGGGTTCTGGGGTGTCCCTCTCCCTGCCCTGTAACAAACCGATATTGAATGATTACTTAAGAGATTTTCAAGAATTTCCCCTCCCAGATGGCAAGAGACACAAAGGAGAGAACTCCCACCTTATTTATTCTGTTTCTCGTGAAGCCCCTCTCTGGAGACATGATGCAATATATAGCCTTTGCTGAAGCCAGGCGACCACATAATGCTGCTTCTGCAATTGTCATGACCTGAATTACTATTGTCTATTATTCAAAAATACTAATTGAGTCATGGTCCCATTGCAAATGTGAGTTAACTTGCTGTTTTACTGCTTGCTAAGGCGCTGCAAATAAAAAATAATGGCAGGTGTAATTGACTTAGAGCCAGCTCTATAAACTGCCCTCAACCCGTGATGGGTAAAAGTTCATTTACAAAGTCATTATTAGCAGTATAAGGTTTGGTCACACCTCTGTCATACAGAGTATAACAAAACACAAAAATTACTCCACACTACAAGAGAATCACTAGGGACCTGAAGTAACTTTATTTGCGGGCTTTCAAGGATAAACAACTCTCTCTATAAAGCAATTACAATTTCTCCAAATATAAAGTCACATGAATAGACATTTGCCTAAGAAGTCTAAAAGGAAGTATTTAAAGTCGTGAAAGGGATCATAGTAAATTGCAAAACTGAAAGAAAGAATTATGAAGCAACGCCAAGGAAATGAGAAACGTACAGAAATATCTGCAAACTACCCAAAAGTTTGTTATTGGAAACTTTCAAAAAGTTATCTGACAAAGTGAGATATCGCTCACGCCTATCATGATGACTGTCACCAAGAAGATGTGGCAAATTAGAAAAGTTTGTACACTGTGTCAGGGCATAAAAGAAATCACACACACACACACACACACACACACACACACACAGAGTTGTCTGGACAAGTAACACTGGTCAACAGTGAGATCATAACTGACTTAAAAAAGCCCTAATCTGTAGTATCTTGGTGTGCTGAACATGAATGTAAGCCTGAAAATTTTTTATTAGCTCTCATTTTGAAGATATTTCATAGAATTCATTTGATATGTTTCACCGTGTAAATGTATCCAGTAGGACTGCAACAACAGCCTAAATCAGCCTAGAATGATGGAATATTACAATCACATTGCATAATACCATCATGCACACATCATCCAGAGTTGATTGCATCATTTTCTGATGCAATGCAATACTACAGCTAGGCAGCTGCTGAAGTAAGCTGACGTCAGCAGTGTGCTACAAAAAGCCCTGTCGGAAAGGTTTAGCACTGAAAATATTTCAGACTTTGTGCAAGGCAGTTTAAGCTACTTTTCCATAGAACTGTTATTATTTTATCTGTTTAGGCACAGAACAGTAATGCCTCAAAAGTGCTTTAATAGCGTGGACAATTTCTGCTCTATTTGTGGGGAAGTGACATTTGCCAACCAGAAGGGAAGTACCACTTCTCGAGTGAAAAAGGTGTCTCATCTTTACTTCAGATGCAAGATTGTGACCAAGACAAGCCTTGGGCCCGCATATATGCTGTGCTACATGTACAACACAGCTTTCACAGTGGTTAAATGGCAAAAGACCATCAGTGCCATTTGCAGTCCCCATGGTGTGGAGAGAGCCAAGCAACCACATCAAAGACTGTTACTTCTGCTTGGTTCCTCCTCTTTCTGGCAGAATAACAAAGCAAAAGAGTCAAGAAGAGTCTACCCAAACATTTCGTCTGCATTGAGATGACCGGTTCAACAACTTGCTGCAGGGTGATGCGAAACAAGCATGTAATGTTTTTCGCCTAGTGTCTACAAACTTTCTTGGGAATGTTAGGGCTGAAAACTACAAGGAATTAGTAGAAGACATGCTGATGCAGTATCAGAAACTTGGTTGCAATCTGTCTCTAAAGATTCACTTCCTTCATTCCCATCTGGATTTCTTCCCTGAAAACTGTGGTATGGTTAGTGATGAACATGGCAAACGTTTTCATCAAGATATCGCATCAATGGAACAAAGATACCAGGGAAAATGGTCCACTACAACGCTGGCTGACTACTTCTAGACACTCCCCAGAGATGCTCCTGAACAGCTGTACAAGAGACAAGCAGAGAAATCTAAGAAGTAGTCTATGACTTGATTTTTTACAGTTATTAACCGTAGGCCTATTACTATTGGCATGCATTTTATGATATAAACATCCATTTATTGCATATTACCATAAAACTAGAGCCAAAATTAGATTTTGACTGTCATATTAGTGTTGAGCACACACAAATTGATAGGAAATGACTAATTTTATTTCAGTAACATGACTTTTGTAAAAATTTGTTGACCAGTGATTGGCATGCATTTCGTGATATAAACATCAATTTATTGCAGATTACAAAAAAAACCAGAGCCAAAATTAGAATTTGACTGTCATATCATGTTGAGCATATACAAATTGATAGGAGATGACTAATTTTATTTCAGTGATATGACTTTTGTAAAAATTTGTTGACCAGTGTAATCAAAAAGTATCAAATGGGTTAGCAAAGCTAGAACCACCTATATAGCGTATGTATGGAGAATTAACTAACGTGGTTGTAAATTCCAAAGAATAATGGAGCAGACTAGGACTATTTTGCATTTAGGGACCTGAAGCATCCAAGGGGTGGGCGGGGAAGAGAGGGGGGTGTTTACATGACGTACAAGAAGGGGTTACTTCATTCTTATTCTGCAAGTAAAGATGAGATTCTCAGAGAAGACTTATTTACTGATAAACCGATAATTAGAGAGATCCTTGTCCTTGGTATCATTACTAAAGCTAAAAACTTCTTTAGTAGTCCCACTTCTTGTGCAGCGGGCAAGTTTGGGAGACTTGATGGATAAGGCAGTGGATGGGATTGCCATGGGGCGGGGCCATTAAGCTGATAATCCAGATCATGAGTCAGTGCATGCCTAAGGCTAGATATCCTAGCCAGTCACTGATGCCTGGAGTATAAATAGAGCCTCAGGACCCTCTGTGCAGACAACCTCAACGAGGCCTGATATCTATAAAGGTAGAAAGAAATGTACATTGATACTTTTAAAGACAATTCCCTTTGTCATAGAGGTACACACTTGGTCAATAAAATAAAAGAGAGAAATGGAACCCCCCTGGTGGCGCAATAGGTTAAGCACAGCACTATGAAACTATCCAGAGCTACTGCAGGAAGAGTTCGATAGCCAGCCAGGGAGATTCCCACATGGTGCAGCAGACCTCTCCTGCCTCGTCCACTGTTCCCCTCAGCAGTGTGTTTCAGTGGATCTGCCTTTTCTGCCCCCCACTCTGTCTCTGGTGAATCCTCTCACCACCCTACACCCCAACTTGCATGCATAAATAAATAAATCTTTAAAAAAATAAAAAAGGAGAAATGAACAGGGAGTCATCATAATTCTGTGCAACAACCAAACAGTCAGGAGGATCAAGTCCCAGGCACTTCCAGGTGCCCAGGCATGTTGAGGAATGCACAGAAATGAAATGCACAGAAGAAATGAAAACATATTGTCAAGTTATGACCAGCATTGAAATTTGACCAATTACATTTCACACTTTCCACCAATCGGAACTCCACTGAAAACACCATTTGCATAAAATCAGACCTAGCTCCACCCCTTTTGCCAATAAAAACAGTCCCCTCAAGTGCTCCTTTAGGCTTTATCCCCCAGCTATTAGCCCTAAAGCTCCAAATAAACCTTTGCTGTAATACTGGAGCGTAGTACTCAAGTTGTAACCTAGTGCTATAACTTGACCTGAATTTAGTACTGTGGATAATTGCAATTTGATGGGAGTATTTAGTAGTGAAGACTCTCAAGGAATCTGGAACAGTTTTGAATGAAAAGCCCCCCCAAGATATTCAGAACAGGGCCTCCCTGGTGGCGCAGCAGTTACATGCTGGCGCTGTGGAGCTGTCGGAAGCGGCGACGCAAGTTCGATGCCCAGCCAGGAGATTCCCACATGGCACGGCAGACCTCTCCTGCCTCACCCACTGCTCCCCTCAGCAGTGTGTTTCCGTCAATTTGCCTGTCTGCTCCCCACTCTGTCTCTGATGAGCCCTCTTGCTGCCCCATGCCTCTGGCTTGCACCCCAGCTTGTATGCATAAATAAATCTTTAAAAAAAAAAAAGATATTCAGAGCATACCTCCCCATATGTGCCACATGGGTATGTAGATTATTTTGAACTGAAGTCAATCAGGGCCCTGCATTCTCATAAGAAACTTTCACCACTTTAACTACCTAGAATGAAAAATGAGAGTCTCACCCAGAATTAGGGTTATTACCAGAAAAAACTCTCTATTGGAGAAATAGGTAGGGCAAGCACTAAAAACTAGTGTATCTGGTTTTCATCTTCTCTACCACTCTTTTCTCGAGTCCCCCTCCTTCTTCCTTAAAGTTTCAGGCCACAATTTCTCACTTAGGATACATATCTTCATTTTCCCTCACTGGCATTGGAATCCGAGTCCATGTATACTCCCTATACATATGCAATTGCTTACTTTTCACTCCTAATCTCTCTGCTATTAATATGACTGCTTGTTAAGTACAAGAACGTAGAGGGGCTGGGGGAGATTTTCCCTTCTCCCCGACAGTTTTGAATACTCATAAAATGATACTGTAATGTATAATTCTTTCTAAATTAAGTATATTTTATTGTGCTAACAGCAGATGGTTTTGCAGAATGATAAAATGAACATGGAGACAAATGGAAGATGTCAAATGTAAGGGTCTACAAGGTGCTCTGGAACCAGACAATATGCATTCAAATCCCTACTTTGCTGCTTACTTCGGATTCATGAAGGGGAACAGAATGGGTTGTCCAAAAAAATGCCATTTTTGTTTATGGATTATTTATGGCTGAAGGAAATCATACCCCAGCAGACTTAAGAAAAATGTTCATGTGTCTCTCCTAAAAGAAATTAATTAGGGAGGCTGACCCAGAAAGAGAACTATGCTCAGAGATAAGTATTTATATGAATGCTCTATCTTTATGGTAGGGCAAATATCTAACTCACAAATATCTGTTCTTATCATCTTTTGAGTCACCCTCTTCCTCTTGAAGTCCCAGAACTCTATCCTATTCCTTAACTCAGGATCACTTATAAACTTCAACTTGCCCTTAGGTCTCCTGTCTTTGGACTTCTATACATATGAAATTAAAATTTGTCCCTTTTAATGTCTCATGTCAATTTGAATATTAGACCTGCCAAAGAACCTAGACAAGAAGTGAAAAGTTTCATGCCCCTATGTTGACTAACCTGTGCTTTAGTTCCCTCAGTTGTAAAATGGGAGACAATAATTTATTAGACATCTGTGATGTGTATATAACATAATCTGTATAAAGTACTTAAAACTGTTCCCAGCATGTAATAAAAAAATGTAATAAATTGTATTATATGTACATATAAAATTATGATATACATATAATTGTTATATGAATCTGATTCCCTGTTTATATCACAATATAAATAAATCCAGGTGCCATGCTAAGCTTTACAAATTCAATTTGAACAAGACAACTATAGTCCTGCCTTGGTGTACCAGAGCTCAAGACAAAGACCCATCCTAGCTCATTGGACATAGACAAGATCAAGCTGTTCTTTCAGGGAATAACTCAGCTAACCACAGTTGTCTGACTTCTCAGAGTCAGTCCAGTTACCCCATCTGAAATGTCACTCAGTTGGTGTGTTTGCCCTTCGATGATACTGGTTAGTCAATGGACGATATTGGTTATTCAATGGACTTTCAGCTCTGTTCACAGTTGTTTGTGTACCCCAAGGTCTTTGATTCTCTCTAGGTATGTGGACAACCCTCGCCTGAAGTCTTCCATTAGGGAAACACAAGGGGGCAGTAGTAGTACTTTGGCGTTTAAGTAATGGGGCTCTTAAAATTGAGCCCTCAAAAAAAGGAAAATGGGAAAATTCAAGGAAGGTAGAAAGAGTGGAAAGAAAGGTGAATAAAGAAAGAAAGGAGGGAAAAAAGGAAAGAGTGAGAGCGAGAGTGGAAGCAAAGAAGGAAAGAAGATTAGGAGAGGAAAAATTAATTTTTCTTTATGTTTCCAAGTTCTTGATTGAGCACCCCCATAATAAAGGACAGAGTAACAGGAGAAAAAAACTTAATTATATATGTACTGGGCTGGGACCTGGAAGTTATGAGACCCAAGGAAAAATGGCAATTAAAACTTGTATGCCGGGCCTCCCTGGTGGTGCAGCGGTTAAGTGCTGCGCTGTGGAGCTGTCGGCAGCAGCGATACGAGTTCGAGGCCCTGATGGGGAGATTCCCACATGGCGCAGCAGACCTCTCCTGCCTCGCCCACTGCTCCCCTCAGCAGTGCACTTCCGTGGATCTGCCTGTTCTGCTCCCCACTCTGTCTCTGGTGAACCCTCTCCTCTCCCCATGCCTCTGGCCTGTACCCCAGCTTGTATGCGTAAATAAATAAATCTTTAAAAAAAAAAAAAAGCTATGAAAAAAAAAAAAACTTGTATGCCATCCTGAGCTAAGTAGTGGAATGGAGCCCAGGGCTTCAAGGGGAGGACAGTGATTCACAGAAAGAATTATGTTGGGGCACAAAGAAAGTCAACCCTACCCCTCTTGGTTCTTTTCAGAGTGAATGAGTAACCAAAAAAGCATCAGATGAGTAGCAAAGAAAAAATCAATTTAATGACATAGGTATGGATAATTTCCATGGCCACGTATTTTAAAGAAAAATGGAGCAGACCGAGGCTATTTATCCTGTGTTCAGGGATCTGGGGCAAAATGGTGAGAGAGAAGGGCACTTCACATAACAGGGAAGATGTTACTGCAGCCTTACTCTGAGAGTAAAGATGAGATTGTCAGAGAAAAAAGAAACGTTTACTGATAAACCAACAAGTAAATGAGACCCCCTCAAGGACATTCTTCTAGGTCATTCACAGGGGCAGCAGTGACTGCTTTTCTAGCCAGAAAAGGGCTGAAGTTTAGGGCTCAAGGATCTCTTTCTGGATTAGGGAAGAACACAGGATTTAGGAAGTAAAGATCTCAGATTAGGAAAAATGGAAGGATTTGGGCAAGGACAAAAGCTTGACCTAGCCCTTGGGCCCCTCGCTTCTCTCAATTCAGAAGAGTCTGCTTCCTTTCAGGAATAGTAACGACTCTCAGCGCCCCCACTAACCTCTGGCCTCCATACCGAGACAACTAGAGTTGACTCTGGGCACCTTGAGGAAATCCTATCTGACCCCTTTGGGGAGACAAACCCTACAATAAGAAGAGCAAATATCTGGGAATTAGATGTACATCCTACCATGCACATAGGGCATTTAGATGAAAAGTGTCTCTGGCCATAACTCACTTTGTGGGTTCTGTCTAAATATTTTTAGATAAGGGGGGACCTAAGTTTTTTTTTGAGTCTGACTAGGTTTTAATTGCCTTCAACTCAAAATAATCCACATGATGGTGTAGCACATTTCAGGGAGTAAAAGTCAGGCCTCCCCGAAATGTTAAGATAGCCCCCCCGCTTCCAAGACATCCAGAACAGACTTTCCAAGACATGTCACCTGGTATGTTGATTATTTCAAGCAAAGTCAATGAAGGCCCTGCAGGCTCCAGAGAAACTATAACCTCCCTTCACTGCCCAGAAGAATGGAGACTGGAAATGTGATCCAGGTGTGGGGCTCTCTTCAGAAATGACTTTCTGTCTTCAGAAATATCTACATGACAAACATTGAGTTACAGAACACCTGATTTTTGTCACGAGTCCTCCTCCTATCTCCTTTCCAGGCCCTTATCCCATTCCTTAGTCTAGATTCTTGGTTTATTCTATTTACTCTAGAATTTATAGCCACGTTGATTTTCCATATGTACAGTTGAATTTGTTCTTTTTTCCCCTAAGCTGTCTGATGTTGATTTGATGGCTCCACCAGCCCAAGAACTCAGAGGGGTAGGGAAAATTTCCGCTCTGCCCCTCCTCCACATATGGCTTGTTCTGAATCTCTTCAGAAGAAAGGGAGGGAGGAAGGGAGGAAAGGCGAGAAGGAAGAAAAAGAAGGGCTGTGTAAAAAGATCTGAAGAAAAATAGTTTTGGTGCAGGTTCTTGTTCCTTTGTCAACATCAGGCAAAGTATGGAAATGAGTTCTTGGGCTGGATGAGTAATCAAAACAAGATCAGACAGGTTAGCAAGGGGAAAAAATCAATTTAATAACATCCATATGAAAAATGAATTCACATGATTGTAAATTCTAAAGAATGGAGCAGACCAGGCACATTCATCTGCGGTTTAGGACCAAGGGCATCAAGGGCGGAGACAGAGACTTCATGTGACAAATAAGGAGGCAGTGCCCTCACCCATATGTTACCAGTTTTGAAGGGTCTTTGGCTTTGGCCAATTAATGGCTCCCACCTGTTATCGAAAAGCCACTAATAGGCTTCATTCGAGGAATGTTTATTACGGATCACACAATAGGAGAGGGGCAGCCACTGCCCTGAGCACTCTCAGCCCATGTGGGGACAATGTTGGTTGCCAGGTTGGGGTAGCAAGATCACAGTAGGGCTGGGCTGCACCAGGGCAGGCACAGGTGGGCTGCAGGCGTCTAAGCACTTGCAGGTCTCATTAGCAACTTAATTCTCCACTAGGGGTGTGACTTTTAGCATGCGAATAAGATCCAGGTCACTTCTGGGTCAGTCTTCTGCCATCTGTGTCTGCGTGGCAATCAGGTTTCAGCTGGTTCTGGAGCCCTTGCCTGGGAGCAGGGTGCCTCTGCAGGGTGGAGGGTGTTTCTCACTGGTGATTGGCTGACCGGGGCCTATTAGCCTGAGGGCTGAAAAACAGGACCATTAGGTAAGCAAGGTGCGGGTCCAAGGGGTCCTATTACACTCTGAGATGGAGATTCTTAGATCACGATCATGTTCAGTGATAACGGACATCAGATGAGATCCTGCAAGCTGCATTCTTCTAGGTCACAAAAGGGTGAGGAGTGATTGTTTCCTCTATTAGGGAAAGGGCAGACGCTTAGGGCTTCAGATCTATTCTTCAGTTCGGGAAGGGTGAAAGACTCAGGTACGGACAAAAGCTTCTCCTGGCCTCAAGATCCTCACTGCACTCAGGCAAAAGAAAGTCTGCATTCTTTAAAGTAATGGCAATCCACCTCCTAAGGCTCAGAGGGCCCCTAGTCTCCATCCTAAGGTGCAAAAGGTGGACTCTCGGCCTACTGAGGAAAATCTCATCTAGCATTAATCCCCAAGTGCACAGAGGGGAATGTGAAAGGAGGAAAGCCCTCTTGATGCTAAAATCTTGCCTCTGGGGCCAGGCTGAGGGCCCTTTGAGGGCCTAGACCAGTTCCTACAACTCCCCAGCCTACCTTTTCACTTGCCCCAGGGTGTAGCCTGTCTCCCTTTCTTGTTGGAAGCTGTCATTGCTACTCTAGCTGTAGTGGCACAGGAAGATACCAGGAAGCACAGGTTCTCTACAGAGCTGCACAGATGGGGCAAAAGGAGTAGTTCTGGAGCCCTCAGTGGCTTTTTATGCTTTTCAATGATCTCTTGTAGGGAGGCAACGATGTAAGGGCAGGTAACGGAGCTGGGTGGCCAGAAGGCTGGCAGGCCTCCCAGCCCCTGGCAAATCTTCATTCTCTCGGGCTCTCTGGTGGCGTCCTGTGGTCCCTCTGCTGCACCCCGAACAGTCCTCTGCTTCATGCTCTATTCTCTGCTGCTGCTGCCGCTGATGCTCTGCTTACAAGCCCAGTCTTTGGCCCAGGTATGCCCATTCACTCATGCCCACACCCCACTCCAGGTGCCCGCCATCAGGCACGCGTGTCGCCCTGCAGAGGTCCATCATTGGGTGGGAGGGCGGAAAAATCTGATAATTCTTATTTACCCTACACTAGCCTAAGAGAGTTCCTCTCCCTGACCCAGCTGCCCTTGAGTCCTGTGTCCCAGATACCACACCTGATGGGCCCTTGCGATCCTACAGTACATTTTCTTTTTAAGAGATTTACTACTAGAAACAGGTAAGAGATAACAAAAATAAGCAGAGGGGGAAATTATCAAGATAAAGGCAATCTTTCAGCGCCCTGGTAGGAGCCTCTAGTTTTTATTTTCTCCTAACTAGATTGAATTGAATTCTTTGCTTTTTCTGGAGAGAGCTTAGGTGACCAGATGTCCAGGGAGCCCAGAGGAGGAGGGGGGTTCCTTGATGCTGGTAGAAATTACAGGGAACCAAAACTGATCTTGGGCAAAATCAAGGGGTTCCCAGTGACCGCCAAACTGATAAGAGGAGAAAGAATCTATGTTGACAGTTTTAGGGCTGTGCCACCCATACACAGAAAGACAAGATTAATCAACTATAGTTTGTTCGAAGATTTTTAACTGGAGAGCCACACAAAGGGATTAGAAAGAGGGAGAAGAGGAGAGGTGAGAAGGATTTCAAAATATGGACTCCTAATCAAACTCCAAATCACCCATTCCCTCATGGGTCAAAGTTCAACAAAACAGGCAAGGCCCAACAGCAGAGCTTCCGGGAGAATGAAGCCAAGGCAGCTCCCAGCAGGAAACAACAAGCAAGAGGTTGGGCAGGGCCCAGAGGGCTGGGAAAGAAGGAGAGAACCAAAGTTCAGAATGTATTGCCCAAGCTGACTACACCACACGGTCACCATGGCAGCTGTCAGTCTCAAGAGAGCCGACCGTCCCTCCGGCAGAAGCGCCAAGGCCAGAGAGGAGCAGAAACGCACGTGTGCAGTGTTTAAAGTCCGACATGGTCTCTCTACTCTGGCCTGAGTTCTGACAGACCTCACCCCTCCCCTCAGGATGTCCAGGTCACAGCACATCAGGGGCTGTAATGCAGGGTGCATGCAGATGGGGGAGGGGAGACGATGTTCCTCCCCACTGTACCTCAAAGCTCCCTCAACATCTGGCACCAGAGACCTTCAGCGCCAAAAGTGAGAGAGGAGAGTCCTAGATAAATGGGAGGGCTGGTCTCCCTACAGGGGGTTCAACATGCCCGCTCCTTGCTTTTGGATAAAGCTTCCTGACAGAAGCTTCCTTACTAAAACGAAGACCTTAGGAAGTAAGGCCGGTGTCCCCAAAAGATGGAGTTAGGGCTCCTTCAGATGCCTGCACGTCTTTTGTGGGCAGTTTACATTTCTCCAGACCATTGCTGAGGGCAGACTGGGGAGGTGATTCTCCTACGCAGGGTGAGGGTCCGCCTCGGTGCAGCTACCTCACCTAGATAAGGAGTGGGCAGGGTGCTCCCCGGCTGTTTTTCTAGTGAGTGGTTACTTTCTCAAACCCAAGAAACCCTCCTACCTTTGACGCCTCAACAGCACTTGCAAACTGCTTTTTCCTGAAAGGTTATTTTATAAACCATCTCGAAGTTTAACCATATTCGTTGTTGGAGGACTAACAACATGGTTATATGCTACGGCACACCCTGTCTTTCCTAGAGGGAAGTAAAGGACAATTAAACCACAGGCTTCCTGCCCTTTCCTTCAGCGAGTTGTGATGGCGGGAACCTGTGTTCTGACCAGGAAGCCATGCTACTTTGTAGCAGGCTCTGGGTCCTCTTTCAGGGATGTTGTAGGGTAAATGAAAGAGTCACAGGTTTGTCCGCCCTCCCCTCAGTGATGGACCTCTGCAGACCTGTGCGCATGCCTGATGGCGGCACCTGGAGTGGGGTGTGGGCCTGCGTGAGCCCAGAGACTGGGCTTATAAGCACCAGCAGCAGAAGAGCAGGTGCAGAAGGAAAAGCGGAAGGGAGCAGAGAACAGAGCATGGAGCAGAGGACCATTTGGGGTGCAGCAGAGACGAGAAGAGAACACCTGAGAGCCCAAGAGAGTGAAGATCCCCTGGGAGCTGGGAGGTGTGCCAGCTCCCCGGCCCCCCAGCCTGCCCTGTACCTGGTTGCCTCACAAGATAATTAAAAGCCTAAAAAGCCACCAAGGGCTCCAAAACTCCTCCTTTTGACCCGTCTGTGCAGCTCCGTACAGAGCCTGCTTCCCAAGTCATCCTGTCCCCATGGATGTCCAGTGGGGTTTTCATGCAGAAAGCACAATGAATGCTGGGAGACTTTCAGAAGTGGACCCGGTGCCAGCACTGCCATGCCATGCAGCGTGTGTGTGTGTTGTCAATCTGCCCTATTCACTTGTGTGCATCTCAACCCAGGTTAGGGAGGAAGATATTCAGTCTCTATTTGTAGGTTGGAAAATAATAAAAATGACATGAGAGATTAGCAAGAGGAAAAGCACCTAGTTAAAGAACTAGGTATATGTGGAAGCCCACAAATAATGGAGCCCCTCATCTGGTCATTCCTGTGAAGTTACTTAGTCTCCAGAAAGGGGGCAGTCAATTTAGGAGGCAAAAGCAGAACAAGTTTTGCAATTCAAAGAAAAAAGAATTTTGCAGGGGTTGTCTACATATGCACGGAAAGTATCTTACAAACCTTAGATGGAGTGACAAGGCTATATGAGGCTGTTACCTTCCACACCACCTTCTACCTTCCAAGCCACTGCAGCAGGAGATAGATAATTAAGCAAAACATCATTCATAATTTTAAAATTTAAGTCTCGTTAAAGGCCACGGTGTCCGCATGACTTCTTATACCTCCTAAAAACCGTGGTGTCCAGCTGGTGCAAATTCCAGCCAATACAGTGCGTGGATCATCCCGTCTGTGCCAGCAGATGTGGGAGGCACATCAGGTTACTGTAAATAAATGGTAATTTGCTTATATCCTTACTTAAATGTGCTATTGTATATGGGCATTTTATGTTTTTTTCAGTAGCCTGGAAGACTGTTGAACTGAGATTAGTTAGAAGCAACACACAAAATAATTTTTTTCCCCAATGACACGTTTTCCTGCAGTTTGTTTTTGCAATTTTTCAAAAGGCCAAAAACCAACAAGAACTGATTTATATACCGAGAACAAACAGGCTCTTTGGAGTAAATTGGGAAATGGAATTTGAATTCTTTATTTATTTCCCCCCAAGCTAATATTGCTTGTTTGTTATTCTAAATCTGAATACTGGTGCTGGAAAAAGAAAAAGGGGTGCTCCTTGCAGAGCATTTATCACCTGTAATTTCCATGAGAAGTTGGGCCTCAGTCTCATTTTGTCCTCCAGGACACATTGGTCTTCAATGAGGTGACTCTGAGTCAAGTTCTTCTGCAGGTTTGTAACCATAAACTTCAAGACACAGGACTGAGCCCGCTGGTGGAGATGCGCCCACCCTTGACCCCCAAGGGGATTTCTTGGCACCCCCTAGTCTCAGTGCAAGGGCAGCAATCACCAAAAAAACAGAACAAGTTGTTTAATTAATTTCCAGCTCCCCACTTACTAAGTGAAACCAAACGGTAAGTGTAGCAGCTGGAAGGTAAATAAAGGCAAGCAATTTTATACATCCTGGTCAGGGAAATGCTCTGAGAAGCTTGTCAGTCTCTCTTCTGAAGAGCTCTGGGCTGAGAGTTACAGCTATGTTACTAATGGTGATTTCTGGCTGGTACTATTAATTCTATTTATTTAAAAGAAGCCAAGTATTTAAAAGGAGCTTAAACAAACAGGCATTTCACTCTCCTCTCTGCAACCTACAACCTTTGCCTCAACCTTCTGGGATTTTGGTTTGGATTTTAAACCACCGACAACACCCTTTAATAAGTTCCTTCCTTCCATACCAACTGGTCTCAACTGGCATTGGACATGCAGAAAGGCCAAAGATAAGGCTGAAGCTAAGTAGCAGTTTTCTGGGAAAAATTAACCTTCCTTAGTTTCCTCTCTGGGTTCTTGATCAATTGAGCTCACCTTTTGAAGAGGAGCCGCTTCACAATTTCCACCTGCAAGGGAGGGTGGTTCCTACAACAGCTCGTGTTACTGACCAAGGAAGCCACGCTCAGGAGCGAGATTGTTCTGCCCAGGGAGGCTTGAGGAAGTGAAGGTTGCACTGTGAATGTCAGTGCCAGAGAATGTGACAGCTCCAAGGGACCCTGAAGACAGTTAACTCCTGCACTTTCCTCAAGAGGATGCTGAGGCCCAAGGTCATAGAGCTGACCTTGTCGTTGGTGGTGGTGGATGAACGCAAGGTGGCTGCTTAATCCTGCCAACTCATTTGGCCACCAGGCTCGCCCTAGCTTGGGTTTCTTTTTTGGGCAAGGGAAGGGGCAGTGGGAAGGAGACCCCCGCGCTAAGGAAGACATGCCAGTCTTCTCAGTAGCAGTTGGCGCTGTAGTGGGGAGGACAGGGCAGCACCAGCAATGACTGTAGGCTTACGTATTTTCTTTGCCTTTCCTTTATTTTTCCTTTTTGGACTTAATGTGTAAAGATTTGAGTTAATTACATTTTCAGTTCATGACACATTATTGTCTGTCCTCTCAGTGGCCCTCTGATGCTTCCTTTATTCATTCTCTTTATCTCCAAAGCCATTCTCTTCATCCTCAGAGGGAACCATCCCAATTTATTTAATGTGTGTCTTTATTTGTAGGAGTTCTTGCAAAATGGTACTATGCGGTATTTACGAATATATGGCTACATAAACAAATAGATCTATTTATGTGATTTATATGATCTTTTTATCTTGAAACAATTATCTATAAAAAAGAAGTTTTAGAGCCTCCCTGATGGCACAACAGGTTAAGCACAGCGCTATGGAGCTATCAGCAGCCACTGCAGCATAAGTTCGATTCCTGGCCAGGGAGATTCCCACATGGCGCAGCAGACCTCTCCTGCCTCACCCGCTGCTCCCCTCAGTAGTGTATTTCGATCGATTTGTCTGTTCTGCTTCCCACTCTGTCTCTGGCGAATCCTCTCACCACCCTATACCTCTGGCCTACACCCCTGCTTGTATGCATAAATAAATAAATCTTTAAAAAAAAGAAGTTTTAAAAAATATAGCATGGAGAAACATATGAGAAAATGCTCAACATAATTACTCAGAGAAGCGCAAATCAAAATCACAGTGACATAACACTTCACATTTCATTTTTTAAAATTAAGCAATTAAAAAAAACAACAGGGAAATGCTAAGTGTTGGTTAGGGATATTTATTGCTGCATTAGTGGTAGGGCCATAAAGTAGGGCAGCCATATCAGGAAATACTGATGATTCCTCAGACATTAAACATAAATTATCATCTAATTAAGCAAATCCACTCTTAGGTGTATACCTAAAAATATTAAAAGCAGAGACTCAGGGGCCTCCCCAGTGGTGCAGCCGTTATGTGCTGCGCTGTGGAGCTGTCGAGTTCGAAGCCCGGCCGGGGAGAATCCCACATGGCACGGCAGACCTCTCCTGCCTCGCCCGCTGCTCCCCTCAGCAGTGTATTTCTGATCTGCCTGTTCTCTCCCCACTGTCTCTGGTGAACCCTCTCGCCACCCCACGCCTCTGGCCTGTGCCCCAGCTTGTATGTATAAATAAAAAATAAATCTTAAAAAAAAAAAAAGCAGAGACTCAGGTATACCAATTTTCATAGAAATATTATTCACAATAGCCAAAAGGAAGAAACGACCCACATATCCATCAACAGAGTATACAGGGCAACAGAAAGGAAACAGAATAGGCCACCCCAAATGTGCCACTTTGGCATATAAATTATTTTACAGTGAAAGTAGTCAAGATCCAATAGAATCAAGAAAAACATTTCCCTCTTCCTCTATTAGCTACAAAAATTTATTTGGGGGCCTGGTGTAGAAAGAGAGTTCCAGAGGCAACTTTTTAACTGAATGATCTCTCAATATGGTGACCAGAACCTGGTCTTCTTATCACCCTGAGAATCACCCTCATTCTCCTCCCTGAAACCCACGACCCATCCCATTTCTTAGAGCAGGACAGTGTATAAGCTTCAATTGCCAGAATAGTCCTTTACTCTCATGTCTTTGTGCTCCTGTAGGTACAAACTTAAATTTATTTTTCTCTTGTTTATCTGCCTTATGTCCATTTACTTATTAGGCTAGTCTATCCTAGATGGGCAGAAGGAAAATTTTCTTCCTCTACAAGATATATGTGGATTTTTTTTAAAGTATGGTATCTATCTACAGTAGAATATTATTTAACCATAAAAGGAAATTAAATTTTGATCCATGCCATAATATAGCTGAAACGTGAATATATTGTGCGAAATGAAATGAAATGAGATAAACATAAAAAAAACTGTATGGCCAGAATCATAGAGATAGAAAACAGAATAGTGGTTGGGGGCTTGGCGGGGAGAGAGAAATAAACAGTTATTATGTCATGGTATCAGGGAGCAAAAAAAATCAATCTATACTCTTCTAGGACCTTCTTGGTCTGGACAAATAATCAAAAGAGCACCAGATGGGTGAGCAATTTAATAACACGTGGAGAGAGAATCCCCATGGTTGTAAATTCTAAAGGCTAATAGAGTGGACCTGGGACTTCAAGGAGAGAGAAAAGAGACTTCACATGACAGACAAGGGCTTGGGGAGCTTACATCATCCTGACTCTGAAAGTAAAAGTGAGATTCTCAGAGAAGACAAGTTTGGTGATAAACTACATCTGGAGGAGCCCCTTTAAACTACATCCTTCTAGGTCAGAAAAGGGGGTTGAGTGATTGTTTTTTCAGGGCTTAGGATTTGATGATCTCTCCTTAGACTAGGGTAGAAGGACTCAGGCAAGAACAGAAGCTCCTATTAGCTTTTTATGACACTCACTGCTTTCAACCCAAAACAATCTGCCTTCTTTTTTTTTTTTTTAAAGATTTATTTATTTATGCATACAAGTTGGGGTGTAGGCCAGAGGTATGGGGGGTGAGAGGATTCACCAGAGACAGAGTGGGGAGCAGAACAGGAAGATCAACTGAAGTACACTGCTGAGGGGTGCAGCAGGGAGACAGGAGAGGTCTGCTGCGCCATGTGGGAATCTCCCTGGCTGGGTATTGAACTCATGCTGCAGTGGCTCTGAATAGCTTCTTAGTGCTGCCCTGAACCCGTTGCGCCACCAGGGAGGCCCACAATCTGCCTTCTTTAAATAATGGTCAGAGGCCTCCTGAGGCTCACAGGGCCTTGACTGACCTCTAGTTCCCATACCAAGGTGACATGAGGTCTGCTCTGAGCACATTAAGAAAAGTCTGTCTGACCCCTTTGGGAGCACCAGTCTCACAATTTGTACACAGTGTCAGCTTGGGATGAGGAAAAGTTCTGGAGATGGGGGTGATGATGGTTGAACAGCAAAATAAATGTGCTTAGTATCACTAAACTACTCCTAAAAATGATTAAAATGGTAAACATTAGCTATGAATATTTTATCACACACACACACACACAAGTCATCTAAAAAGTAGTAGAAATTTCCCCTCCCACTCCCCCAATGGTGACAACTTATATAATTATCAATCATTAGCAAAACCAAAAAATTGGCCCAAAACAATGAATGAGACAAGAGACGTTAGGCAAATTTTGCTAGTTCCTGATTGTACTAGTTATACGAAATTTCATCACATACATAGAGTTGTGTAATAGCATAGTCAGATACAAGTATATATCTTTAATGGATCTAAAATTATGCTGTAGGAGATCTCACTGTTTCTTACTCTTCTGGGTTGATTCTTACTTATGCTAACACTACACTACAATTTTAAAATCTGTTCACATTCTTAGGTTCTCAGGCATCTATTTAATTCCTTGTTTCTAACTTGCAGAATCCCCTTTGCCAAGGGTCTCTCTTCCCATAATGTTCATGTAGACTTGTTCAAGGTGCTCAGGCTAGACCTTCCAAACTGTATTGTATGGTACGTAAGTTATTTCAAGCTAAGGTCAGTGAAGGCCCTGCTGGCTTCCAGAGAACTATTACCATTCCCTTAACTACCTAAAGAATGAAGATTGGTGGTGTGACCCTGATTGAGGGTTATCTCCAGAAATAACGTTTTCATTGGAGAAACCTATCACATGGCAGGGCAAATATCTACTTACAGACCATCTCATTTTTGTCCCCTAAGTCCGCCTCCTTGAAAGCCCAGGCTGCTGTCCATTCCTTAACTCAGGTCAAAACTCAGTTTGCCCCAGTGACTGTGGAATTTACAACCACGTAGATTCCCCAGACACATGCAATTAAATTTGTTCTTTTTCTCCTATTACTCTGTCTGGTGTTGATTTGACTTCTGGGCCAGCCCAAGGAGAACCCAGGGGGATGGGGACATTTGCTCCCTGCTTCTATATATCATCACATTTACTCTCAATTCTCCCTGAGGACATAAAAGTTGCTTCTAATTACCTGATACCAAAATAAGGTTACCATACACATCTTCAGGGCTATCCTATGATGTTGCTGAGAATGTTCGTGAGGTATATCTTTAGATGAGAAAATTAGGAACATTTTAAATTGAACCAAGTACTACCAGGTTGCTCTCCGGATAACAGCTCTACTCTGTTCTCCCTCCTACCAGCAGAGAGAAGTATTTCTATGAACATTTCAGTTGACATTTGCCATAACCAACTTTCTACTATTTGGAAGTCTAATTGGAGGAAGTGTTGCTTTAATTTGCATGCCTCTAATAATAATTAATGGCTTTTTGGATCATGCCTTCACAAACTTAGTTTTCTTGAAATTCTTCCTCTGTGTAATGGGTTGAATAGAGTCCCTCCCCCCCAAAAAAGAGATATGTATATGTCCTAACTTCCAGTATCTCAGAATGTGATCTTATTGGAAAACGGGGTCTTTGTCAATGTAAATAAGTTCAGTGAGGTTATCAGAATGGGCTTTAATTCAATAGGACTAGAAAAAGGGGAAGAAAACTGGGGAAATGTAAAAAAATGGGGAAATTTGCAAACAAAGCAGATATGCACGCAGGGGGACTCTCTGAAGAGCTGTAGGGAGCAGGCCATATGTCAATAAGTGACGCTGTGACAAACTAAGGGGTGTCTGGGGCTGCCAGAAGCTGGAAAGGGCAGGAAGGGTAACTTTCTCTACAGGTGTCGAGAGACCCTGGCCCCCAAACACCTTAATTCCAGACGTTTAGCCTCCTCACCTATGAGATAATACAAGTCTATTGTTCTAAGCCAACTAGCCTGTGAAATTGTATTATGGCAGCTCTCGCAAACTAATACATTCTGTATATTAGTTCACATTGTTATTCTATACTGTTTGCTCATTTTTCAGTGGGGGGTCTGCTCCAGATTCACCTTAATTTTTTTTTTTTTTGGCTTTTCTCCCTCTCTCTATCACCCCTACAGGCTCCCCTGGGGCTACCTGGAGAGCAGAATTTCAAGAAGAAGAGAGAGCAGCCTCATCAGCTAGAGGTGAGAGGGAAAGAGGGATGAGACTTAGTCATGTCCTCAAACAGAAATGGGAAGGCTATTAAAATAATATATATTATATACATATATTTATATTAATTATTTTAATATATATTATATAGAGTGATATATATTTGCCATAAGTGATATATATCACTATACATAAAATATATATTATTCTTCTCCTGGGTTGGAGAAGAATCAGCCTGCAGACACTGAGAATTCACGATGATTCCCTAACTGCCTTGAGTCCTTCACCCCCAAAGCCTTCAGGTCTGTACCTTAAGAGGACTTTTGTTGCCAAAACTGGGTGACGTTGAGAAGAAAGGCAGAGGCTGGCCAGAAGAAGGCCAGTGTGGGTAGGGCCAGGGCTGCAGAAGCTGAGGCTGGGGAGTTTGATTCTGTCCCAGATGTGGTTTCTAAAATGAGCTAGTTTCATCCATCATTAATTTTTACATCCCTAAACTGTGCTTTCTCATCACTTTCTCTTGCAGATTCCTTGAGAGCCCTCTTTTTGCTATGAGTCCTCAAACAGGCCGTACCTGAATGCTCAGGCAGATGTTTGGGGACACTCAGTAGACAAACCTGCCCCTGGATGTGGTGTGGGAAGAGAACTGGATATGGACATTCCATGTCTGCCTCACCCCGTACACGCAAAAAGACACCATCGATATACCCTTTTGTACATTAAGACTGAAACAATTTTTCTTTAAGTTCTCTCTCTTGAAAAAAATCAAATGATATGACTGAGAATACTTACATAACTATGGCAAGGCTGGAGAATTCAATTTAGAATAATCGTCTTGGTAAATGGTGTCAGTCAACAGTTGAAAAAATACACATTGCCTATTGGTGGCTATATTAAAAAAAAAAAAAACAAAAAACATGACTCTTGAACCAAAATGGATCATTCCTAAATACAGAAAAATTTAAAGTTCTGTGTTAGGTTTTATAATCTTGGGTTAGGGAGAGAGGTTTCACAAACCACTTATGAAATTCAGAAACCATGAAGGAAAATGTACACATGGGAATATGTTATAATACATATTATTACACTTTCTGACTGGCTACAAGAAAAGTGACTCAAACAAAATCAACTTACAAGACAAGAGCAAGGCAGGAAGAAGATATTGTACCGTGTACAAAGCCTTAGGTCAGTGACCATTCTATTTAAAGGCCTTGAGCAAATATGAGAAAAAGACTAAAAGACAACCAGAAAAATTGTGAAGGGTGGGGAACTTAAAGAGGACAGAAGACAAAAGAATATATAAAAACACATTCAACTTACTAAGTAAATATGTATCTGTATTTTAAATTTTTTTTTATTTTGATTTTAAAATACTTTAGTGCGCTTTAAGTAGAAAACTGGGACTTTAATATGTTGTTGGTGGCATATAAATTGGTACAGAAGTTTTTGGAAAGTAATTATGCAGTGTCCCTTAGACATATGACCACCTAGCTACCTAGCAAATCCACATCTAGAAAAGTATTCTATGATAATGGTTGCACATGTATATATACACACACACACATACACACACACAGGGGTACTGGATAAATAATCATGTGACCACCATCCAATCAATAGCATGTACCCCTTGAGAAGAGTGGAATGTCATAAATACTGACCAGAATAAAACAACTATCACACTGCTAAATGAAAAAAATCATATTACAGGATAAGTGTGTATTAATAATAGACCAAAATACCTATATAAATATATGTTATTTTATGTAAAAATATTGATGCAAAATACTTATGTAAAAATAGTATGTAAAATATTTTATGTATGTAAAAATATTATGAAGATGGATACGTGCAAGGGAGGAAAAATAATTTTCCCTGTACCCTTCTCAATTCTTGTTTGCGATACCCCCTGTAATAAAGGACAGATTAAGGAGGGATGCAAGTTAAATTCCATGTGTAGGGGAAACCACAAAGCCCTGAAGCTTAGTTGTGCAGAGCCCAGTAGTGACAATTATAAACAATAGGTCATTCTGAGATAAAGAATGGGTAGTGGGCTGGGATTCCAAAGGAGGAAAGTAGTTCACAGAACTATAAGAAGAGTGGATGTTTGGGAATTAGATGTACGTCTTGTCAGCAGGTAAGTCTTTCAGATAAAAAAAAAAAAAATCTCTGCTACAAGCTCTCTTTCTGGCCCAGGTGACCTATGCAGATACTTTAAGCAGTTAAGGGAGATGTAAAGGTTTTTCTAAGTCTATTGGTTCTTCATTGCCTTCCATGCAAAACAATTCATATGCCAAAGTCATATATTTGGGGGAGGCTTTTTCTGAACCCTGTCTCATCCACTAATAGGTGACAGAGTAATAATACTTGAGTTTTGTAAAATGGAATTTTACATATCAACTCATTCAGTGGCGGGGGTATCAATTTTTCACCTTCGTATAGGACTGTCCATAAAATAACCTGTTGGAGGCCTCTCACACCATTAAAGACCTTCAAAGTCATGGTCTGGGACATTCTATCTCTCTCCTTCCCAGAGCTCCGTGGCTGACAACTGGGGTGGGGTGTGTTCACTACAGGCCTGAAGAGTATCGGGGTGCTCCTGCCCCCACTCACACAGCTGCACATATAATGGGACCTTATCACAATTCAAGTTCAGCTTGAGTCTACTCTCAAAGTCAAGTTGCAAAACAGTTTGGCAAAAGCAAAAGTGCCACTGGGCAGAGGCTCCCGCCCCAGTCTGGTCCTGCTTCTTCTCACATCTGCAGCAGTGGCCACCAACCTGGCCTAGTCTGAAGTCTCTCAGCACAGTCCAGGAGGAGAAGCACAGAACTGAAAGACCCAGTGAGACAAAGGTCTATCTGGGAATGCAGGTGGGGTCAGGGAGTGGGCAATAGCAGATAGAAAAGCAAGAGAAAGGAAGCACAGGAAAGAGGTGAAGCAAGGCGTGTGAGGCCAGGGAGAAGTTACTGAGGGTCACCAGCAAGATCAAGTCTTTACAAAGGTAGCAACTCACAAAAAGGCCAGGTGGCCTGACCTTGGCCTGCTCTCGTCATCTAGCCCTCTCCAAAGATGACCACACATAGATGAATCTTTCCCAAGTGAGAAAGTCACACGTTCATGAAATGAACTCCTTGAAACAAATCTCCAAACTGGATTTTCCAGCTTGAGCTCGTAAGAATGCCCCACTCTGCAGGCTGGTCCTTCTTCCTGCTCATTTGTCTCACTGTTTGGTCTTTTGTCATGTTATCAAAAGCTAATAATTGTCAAGGTTACTAAATGCCATTAGCCTAAGTTCTGTTGATATTAACTCTTCATCTTCATCATGGTCCTGTGAGGTGTGTACGAAGCAGGAGCCCTGTTTCACGGAAGAGCCTGTGCGGTTAAGGAAATCACCCCGGTTACTCAGCTAGTAAATGCAAAACCATGGACGGTGTTTCTCAAAATTTAAGGTGCATTGGCATCACCTGGCATCTTATTAAAATGCAAATTCTGACTCTGAAGATCTAGAGTGGGGTCTGAGATTCTGCATTCCTAATAAGCACCCAGAAGCTGTTGATAGTGCCAGCCCCACAGACCACACCTTGAGTAGCAAGACTCTAGAACCCAGGCGACTTTAGTTACATCTTCAGAGCCAAGAGGCGAAGCCAGTTGCATGCTCCAAGGATTAACCTCTTTGTTTAAAATAAGAGGTTGGGGAGAATGATCACTGGACACTCTCCAGCTTCAGTATAAAAACTATCACAAAATCCTAGTAGGAAAAAGTCACCCCAGTGTTCCTGGGGCACACTCACTGCCCAGGCTCTCCCGTCGCCACATCCAGAATTGAGAAGGCACTGACTGTTATGTTACAAGTGTGAAGAAGCCAATCCTTGTCACCAGGGAGAGTACAGTCTTCTAGGTGAAAGAAGGTAGTCCCTTAGTATTATACACTCTACCACAGAGAAAGAACTGGACCTGCGGAGCCAATGGACAAAGTTTCCCATTGAAAGTGACACCCAACTGGTACCAGAATAAGTCGCCCCAAAATGTGCTTCTTTGACATACAGATTTTTTTTAGCTTAAAGTTACCTGAAAACCAGCAGATGTAGGAAAAACTCTTTATCTCTCCCTAACTGCCTAAAACTAAAGTATAAATTTTTCCTTCCTTCATAAAGGAAATTTTCATTTGTAAGTGTGTTCCTGACCCAGGAAGTGAGTTACAATGGAGATAGCCCATCGTCTGAGAAACTCTTATCTGCATAACCCAACTTATTTATCATACCTGCACTCTGCACCCAGAAGCCCGAAGCCTCTTTTCTTTGGTTTATCCTAAGATGGTATATAAGCCTCACAATCATCTGACTTCCTCCTTGAGCCAAAAATCAAAGCAGCTGAATCAGCAATGGTTCAGAATGGGAAGAGACTGGCGAGGAGGAGGACAGTCCCATCAGACCACCCAGGCTTTTGGGTCCCCTCTCCATGGCCAATAGAAAACCTGATGATCACAAGCCTGCCCCAAACTGGAAACCACCCACATGTCTCAGTAAAATGGATAAATAAGCCACTGTGTGTACATGCAAAGGAATATTACACTGCCATGGAAATGAACAAATGTCTGCTGCAAGTCACCTAGATGAATCTCACAAACACGATGTTGTACAAAAGAAACCAGACACAAAAAAGGCAGATTTTCTTCACAGAGACCCTCCAGGAAAAAAAAAGAGGGCCAATGATCCCAGGACTGTCAAGTCTCCCATCTCCCAGGCAGAGGACCAGTCCCAGGAGAGCTAGTTCTCAGGTCTGGCTCATATGGTTGTGGTGTGGCAAATTTAGACAAATGAGTTGTTGCTACTTCATCAATTCAGTATTATTACTCCTAACACTATCATGTTTGACTCTCTCAAGTCTCATCCCCTCAGCACTGAAAGTGGGTGTAAGGAGTATACCCTCATTTGCCCAACAGAAGAAGGGGTTTCCATTGCCTGCTACAATAACATTTCCCATGTGAAGATCATCTGACTGACCTCAGGATCTTTGTCCTCTGTACAGTCCTGATGAATGGAAGACCTGACTTCAGAAAAGGATATCAATCCATTCATTAAGTTCAAATCTCTAAGCAAGGAAAACCAACAGCAGGATGGAAAGAGAACCATCACTTTGATTCCAAATTGACAAGAATTCTGGAGAAGTCCTCAAAACAAACACCTATGTGACAGGAAAATTAAAGAGAGTGGAATCCTCTACAGGGACAATCAGTGAGGCTACCACAGTGACTAATGTCAGCCAGGAAAGTTCTGACCCCATGCTGTCTTTGAATCTGTAGCCAAAGAAATTCCCTTTTAGGGGAAGATGATGACTTTGTTGACTTGCAAGAACTTTCTTCTCAAACCGATAATGGAATGGACAAAAGAGACTCCTCAACAGAATGTCTTTCTCTTGACCCAGGCAAGCTAAGGAAGGCTAAGTCACAAATTATCATTTCTGCTACAGAAAAGCAGGTGCAATCAGCTCTGAACTTTCCAGGAACGAAGAGGGGTCTGAACTGAAGGTGGCTCTAGATTAGAAGCCTGTGAGAAGCAAGATCAATGCCAAAGATGGACAAGCAGCCTGGTTCCCCAGATAGCCAGGGGACAAACATAAATAAAGATCTAGATTAACTTAAACTCACTGAATGTTCCCTTAACAAAAGCAAAGAAGGGGCCAAGTCATCTGAGAACTTGCGGGAAGCAGAATTAAGTGACACCAAGGAGCTTGAGTCAATGGGAATAGACATCATCCTTAGTTATTCTTTTCCCCCAGCAGGTGATTCGCCAACTGAAGGCAATAAATAGCCAGGTAAAACTTGGGTGGAAAAGAGAGAGCTCCTTCCACTGCAACTGGGCTCTTCTACAGAAAATATGAGTAGAGAGTCTCTAGACTCCTTTTTGGAATCTATTCTGGACAACAGCTGCCAAGCATGCAAATGGATAATGAATAGGAAATTCAGTTACAGCTCTTAAAGAGATTCAGATACCCTCTGAGAATACACTGCCTTCAAAGAAGAGAAAAGCAAGTCTCCACCCATGTTTCAGTGCATTGAAATGGGGAAACCAATGAGAAAATCCTTTGCTGCTCACACCACAGCCGCTGGCCCAGCAGTGTGGCAAACGAAGGAAGCAGCCAAGAACAGGTTTGCTGCTCCTCCGGAGAGTCATCAGCCGTGGCCATCTGAGCAGACCTTTGGCCAATACACCTGCCAAGAACAAATACTCAGCCAGCAGCCCCAGCTTGAACTGTTCATTAAGCAAAGTTAAAATGACCCTCACCGAAACCAAAGACATTCCTTAGTTTTACCTCCTGCCACTTGTTATATAGAAGATACACTGTGTCATTTTATTAAAATAATTTTAGATCCAATATTCCTCTCCCCAACATTAAAAATCACTACTCCCATGTATGGCTGTGTGTGGACATGTGTGGGCTGAAATAAATCACACCTAGGGTGTCATGGATCTTCCCTTCCATGATACCAGGAGACATGGAGCACTTGTGAACGGTTTGACCCGTCCAGCCCACCTAAGTGGATCCTCCATGGAGCCTTAATTACTGGATGAGAAATGTGAGGCTTCACAAGATAAAGTAAGTCACCCAGCTTTATAGTAAGTATAGGACAGAGCAAGAGTGAGACCCAATTAAGGGGGCAGTGCATGTTCTAAATCTCAGCATCCAGTCTGCACGAGGCCAGGCACACAGAGGGCCCTCCACCCATGTTTGCTGAGGGAATGCAAGCTCACAACTCCCTTGCTTACCATTTAGCACCGGCTCAGTGACCCACTGCGTACCAGGCGTGCACTACAGCCTGAAGAGCAGTTACGGTTTGTCTGAGATAATATTCATGATTAAAAATGAGAAAACTTGTTAGGACATAGTATAGAACAGATAAAACTGTATCACTGGTTCTTTTACTAGACATGATGACTTCTCCCTTTTGGTTTGGAGACAGCATGATAAAGACATAGATGGGAAAAAGCACTTCCTTTTAATGCAACTGATGAAAACTGAAAAGAAATTCAGAGAGGATGGTAGTAACCTACGGCTGTTAGGCCTGGAAGTGATTACACTCAACTGGGGTGCCAGCGAGGAAGTTGCTGTTTCCTCCTCCAGTGGTTTATCATTTCCCTCCCATGGCCGACGCACACTGGGAATCACAGTTCTCACCTGAGAGTTGACCCCAAAGACTCGATTCCCCAGAGCCATCTTCTGCCAGTGGGCCGAGAGGGCTTTGAAACCAGCCCCACCTGGGATCACGTTCCCCCTCCACCACACACTCGTCACACAGCTTGGGGTGAAGGACAGTGCCATCCACTTTATTAGCTTATGTCTAAAAAAAGCAGTGAGCTGAGTTTCTTGGCATTGGATATGCAGTAGATGTTTTGTTATTAATTCTGGTGATTTACTAATAAGATAGATAAACTGGAAAAACATTTTGAAGAAAAACAAGGCCTCCTGTGGAACTCAGTTGACACCAGACCCATTTTTCCAAGGGCACTTGACATATTTGCAGAAGCAAAGAGAAAGGAGTCATGGCTAAGAAGTCCAAAACCAAAAAATGGATATTCCTCCCCAGATGTCCTGGGGCAAGCCAATATGGCGCAACCACCCCAACAGATAAAAATATCCCCAGATCTGGAGGAGAAATAAATTCCTGGTCAGAACCAGCTCCTTTTTGACACTAATTAGGAATTTTAGCCAATTCTTTAGTGAAGAAGAATTGATATTTATAACAGAATATATTTTCTATCTGTAAGAGTTGATCACATGTAATACAAAACCTGCAAATAATCACTATTACAGAGTGTGGCTTCAGTGGCTTTCAAATCAGTTTAGAAAAACCCCTCCAGGTAATTATTCTGCCTGCGATACCTCCTGTGGAGTCAACTTTCCTCTCCCAGTCAAGGTCCCAGAGCAGAGTGGAAAAACCAGCTCAGCTCATTTCTGACTGGGAGTGAGACAAGAGCTCAGTCGCAGGAGAAAGGTCACCTGAAGTGAAATTCACTAAGCAGGCAGGGCATAAATCAGAGGGAAAAGACTCATTTTTTATGCCTCCCTCTGTGAGAGTGACTCCCGTATCCAATCTATCACAAGGTCCCGCCAACTCTCCTGTCAAAGCCCCCCCCCACCACACTTCCTCTGCTGCTCCTTTTGATGGCCAACACTTTCCCTCATTTGACTCCCTCAAATCAATTCTCCATTCAACAGCTAGAATGAACCCTTCAGCCTAGCCTCATGTCACCCAACTGCTGTTTTAACTCCTCACTTACTTAGCAAAACTCCCCAACCCTTGCAGAGCCCTGTGGTACTGAATACTCAGTTTCTCAAAGAGGCTACTGAGGGCTTTTCTACAGCCTGTTCCCTCACCCTGGGATTCTTTTCTCCACCGTCTAGGGGGACCCGTCCTCCAGTCTTAGCCCCAAAGTTATTTCTTGGAAGCCAGTTGCCAACCACCCGCGTTTAAACTAGGTCTCACATTTCTTTTTTTTTTTAAGATTTATTTTTTATTTATGCATACAAGCTGGGGTACAGGCCAGAGGTGTGGGGCGGCGAGAGGGTCCACCAGAGACAGGGCGGGTAGCAGAACAGGCAGATCAGAAACACACTGCTGAGAGGAGCAGCGGGCGAGGCAGGAGAGGTCTGCCGCACCATGTGGGAATCTCCCCGGCCGGGCGTCGAACTCGCGTCGCCACTGCCGACAGCTCCACAGCGCAGTGCTTAACCGCTGCGCCACCGGGGAGGCCCATAGGTCTCACATTTCTTTCCCTTCACATTATCTACTATAATTTGTGGTCTGTGTGCATACGCCCACGCGCGTACATATACATATGTGTTTATACAGGGATGTATGTGCGTCTGTCTATATAAATATTTTTAAGCATCTGTCTCTGCTTCAAGACTGTAAATTCTATAGAGATTGACTCACAGCCTTTTCCAACATATCCCCAGCACCTAGCAGCCAGCGTATATAGGGAATGGCGGAGTCAATAATATGTGCTCAACTGTCGGATAAGCTAATGTGCGTGCCTGACTCGCAAGTGAAGAGGCCGGAATGAACCATTCCTGCTATTAACCATCAAGATAATGGTTTCCTGGGAGAGAAGACAATATTTAACCAGTTGTCAGCAGATGCAGGAAAATTCAAAACTTTGTGTGGTTATTTCAAACAGAAATTCTGCAGACTTTCTTTAACTGTGTGGAGTATTTCTCACAGCAAAGAGCCTCCAAAGAAGATGGAAGCAAGCTCACACTTCACAGGTGAAAAGCTCTTCTGCACATGTTTATAAACTCAGAAGAGAAGTTGATTTGATGACCAGGAGAAAGAAGTAGCTACTGAAAAACAGCCACCTGCTGTTGACATGCGTGTTTTCGGTGCTTTCTTGGGAATAATAGACAAATTTTGCCTGAACTGGTGAGTGCTAACCTACCATCCTAGATCTCATTTATTTTAAAGGTCAGCTTTGTGGTTGATTTGCTTTTCACCCCTCTTGCTGACAGAACTGGAAGTGAGCAGAGGTAAACTGAGGCAGTATTCAGGGCACAGGACAGGTCCACTGAAGTAAGTAACAGAGATCTCCTTCCAAGATAAAGGAGAATTCTTTCCAAAATCCCTGCCCAATTGTTCTATATTCCAGAAGCTATTCATTTTCTCAGCTCCCACCACAGGAAAATGTTTGGTCTCAAGGGAAACAAGCTAATTAAGCAGTTGCTTAAGGGTGAAACCAAAATAAGTTAGGAAATTTTAATGGCGCCACTAACTGTTCCTCCTGAAATCTAATGAGGAGGACATTCCTGTGGAAATCTGGCAGATAGATACCTGGAACCTATGACACAGCCGATGTTGCTCCACAAGCTGAGGGCAGGGGAGGGGCTGTCCTTTGACAGTGCTCTGGGCGGGCAGAGGACAAAAATTAGTTTGAGCCGCAGAGGGCACAGTAGCTAAGCTGCGGGCACGTCCGCTATTGGATTCCAGTAATCCAAACCATTATCTGCCATCTCTGAAACGTAGTGGGACTCCTAGGGTAGAGGGCTCTGGTCCACTTTTGTTTGATGGAACATTCTCAATCTGGACTTCATCCTCTTTACTGATGCCCTGAAAACCCAGCCCTGCCAGTTCTGCAGGGTCAGAGCCAGTGGGGTAGGGGCCAAGCTATGTTCAGAATGTGGCTTAATAAAGAGCAATGCAACTTTCTAAAATGTCCCAGTGAAATGGAAAAGAAAATTAAAAATTGAAGCCTCTTAAAATGTAAATGGTGCCAGCATGCCTTGCAATTTGAACACGCTCACCCACTAAAAAAAATAAAGGCGATCCAGAAAGATTATGAGATGACAGACAAAGACTAAGAGTACTTAGAAGAATTTAGGGGAGATGGTGATTCTGCTCCCCTCTGGCATGATCACCTCACACCAGGAGGACCTGCGCCTCGCTGTCGGCGGCGGGTCTAATGTCAACCATCCCAACGCTCTCCTAAAGCTGCTCCACATAAAAATCATGCTGACGACCTGAAGGCTCTTGAAAGGCTTCTGTAAAGGCCTGATGGGAATAGTTTCATCAAGTAGCTCTCTACCCAAAATGGAGGGAGGAGAAGAGTCACTTTGGTCAGCCCGATGTTTCAGGACACTTCCATCTGCTTCCCTGAGACCGCAGACAGCAATTTCTCTCACAACAGCTCCAACTGGGTCATTTTCCATGGAAGATCGCCACAGTCAGGCCAGCCTGGTGCCTTTCCTGCTGTAAGCAGTCTTGTTCCCACATGGTTCCATGCTCTCAGCTCACATCTAGTAGGTGGCTACCCCCGCCAGGGTGCCCTCAGAAACCCCCCAAGACAGAACCCAGTCGGAATGAAATGCTCCTGCAGCTCCGTGAGGCTGAGTAGAACATCCGCTGGCTCTGCCACTCCAGACCTTGTCTTCTCGAGCTTTGCTTCCCCAAACCAGCGCTGGCATTTAGTAGGCGCTTGATCTGGTTTTCTCCCAACTGGACATAATTGCCTGTTTCTTTCTTTCTTTCTTTCTTTCTTTCTTTACACAGTTCTTTTCAGTTCTAGGCATAACAGCTAAACACAATATTTTTTCTACTTCACAATTAGAACACTGGAACTTTGCCACGGAGGTGAGCAGAAATTTCCACAAGTATATTTATATTCCTGGACATTAGGAAAGTGGTGTTTCCTGATAAATACGATTCTCCTATGTGATGAAAGAATCACAGCGCTGGGGCAGGATTATGGGCTGCGGAGGACTCACAACATTTATTATTGTGACTTTAGACAAATCAAGAGGCCCTCCGACTCAGGTGGGCCCACCCGCTCACAGGTAACATTTGTGCAAAACAACTAGGTAGCCATTTTGAGGCTTAGCTTTCCACTCAATATTTAAAAGATCTCAAAAATTCTTATGCCTTTAAAAATACTACTTTGTGGATGAAAATCTTAGGTAAAAATTAAATTGTGGACTATTTGTCAATTGTTCACTTGTTTATGAATAGAAAAGGTTTGAAACAATATGGACCTAGCAGTCACTTGGGTAGGAAGAAAAAAAGGAGAGGATTATGGATAACTTTTATTTTCTGACTTATTGGATACTTTTCCTGCTTGATAGCATTTAAAACTAAAATTGTCCAGGACATAATGTATTTAGATACTTTTTTTAAGGCTTTTGCATGTACTGACTCGATGAACACACCCTTATAAGGAACATATATATTCCTTATAAAGAACATACCCTTTCCTTATTATCCCCATTTCATAAATGAGGAAACTGAGACAGGGGAACCTGCCATACATCCCACAGTGGTAAGTGGCAGAGCTGTAGCCTGACTCTAGTCTGGTTCCAGAATCCAATTTTTTTTTTTTAAAAGATTTATTTACACGTACAAGCTGGGGTACAGGCCAGAGGCGTGGGGCGGCGAGAGGGTCCACCAGAGACAGAGTGGGGAGCAGAACAAGCAGATCAGAAGTACACTGCTGAGGGGAGCAGCGGGCGAGGCAGGAGAGGTCTGCCGCGCCATGTGGGATTCTCCCCGGCCGGGCGTCGAACTCACATCGCACGCCACTGACAGCTCCACAGCGCAGCGCTCAACCGCTGCACCACCAGGGAGGCCCACCAGAATCCAAACTTTTAGCTACTATTTATATCGCCCAATATTCTGTACTGACCATTGAGAATATGAAGTATCACTGAATTTTCACGATTTAAATGTAGTGGCCATGCCATGTGGCCTTGCTTGAGTCATTCAACTCCTTGGTGCCACATAGAACCCAACTTGGCCCTCAAACTGGTCTGGCCTTGGCCCCGGGACTCTAGGAGACATCTCTACAGGGGTGTTTTTGTTTAGAGTGGGAGCTGGCCATGCCAGAAAGCCCAGCAACATGATTTAGGGGCTTCAGGTCACACTCAGAGGGTCTATAGATCCACCATGTGGCAACTGGCCAATCCATCAGTCACATGTGTGTCATGTAGACCCCACAAAACTCTGAACATCCAGAGTTGGGTGAGCTTTCCATGGGTAATTTCACTCATCAGTGCCAGGAAATTGCTGTGTCCCAGCAGTGGGAAGAGAACAACAGATGCTTTGCTGTTGGAACCCATGGACCCTCCTATGATTATTGTAGATTATCTGTATCCTTTCACTGTAATAAACTGTACCCTTGAGTTTAAGTTCTGTCCGTCTTCTAGCAAACTACTGAATCTGCAATCTCTGAACTTGCAGTTGAGAACAGAAGGGCAAGGTGGTCTCACAAGGAGACTGGTTCTTCTGAATTTGTGATTCTGTACAGCAAAGGAGACATTAACCAAAACAAAGAAACAGCTTACTGACTGGGAAAAAATTTTTGCACTCCATACAACAGACCAGGGACTGATAACAAAAATCTACAAAGAGCTCACATGACTCAACAAAAACAAAGCAAAAAATCCAGTCAAAAAATGAGCAGAAGAACTTAAAAGACACTTCTCCAAAGAAGAAATGCAAATGGCTAACAGACATATGAAAAAATGTTCAACATCCCTCATAATCAGGGAAATGCAAATCAAAACCACAATGAGATACCACCTTACACCAGCGAGAATAGCACACATTATAAAACTGAATTTGTGATTGGCCCTAACTCCTCACAGTTTCTCAGTTTCCTCATCTGTAAAATGATAAATTTAAAAGAAAGGATCTCTGAAGTTTCCGCATGGAGTCTAACAGTGTTGCTCTGTCAAGGATATTTGCAGTTTAGCAAGACTTTCCCCAAGACTGGAAGTCTTAACCTAAAAGAGTCCATGGTGGGGAAATCGGGAGAGGTAGGAATTGGGACTGAAGTTTCTCCCGCATAAGTCACAGTACCCACACACATCACCTAAAGGTAGAGGTGGGTTACGATGATGGTGGGAGGGAGTTGGGGGGAGGACAGATTCCTTTAGCTCTGAGTTTGCTTTGGATCTAAATTGTGAATTATTAAGTGGGTTCTGTTTTACGGGGGTTGTTTGGCTCAATGGAGCCCATGTGCCCATGGGCTGGTTTCTGCTTTGGCCACAGAAGTCAGCGACTTCTGAGAGAGGTCGGGCTCCCTGCAGTCAGTCTTGCAGTGTCTTTAAAGGCCAAGCTGCGCTCTGGGGCTATACTTGGAGACTGGCAGTCCTCACGGAATCCTCTGACTTTACTTCCATTAGATTGTTCCCAGCCTGTGGAGGGACCTCCACAGAGGCATCTCTCAGCTTAGATGCGTCACTCAAATGTTTGTAATCTATTCAGAAAGTCTTTCAGAACAGCAGAAAGGGTTCTCAGTAAGGTTGTAAAGTCCTTTGTTTCCCCAAATCAACAGGTCCAGGTGGTTGGACCTCATCTGACATTGCTTTGTTTACTTGCTCAATGGGGGGACCGGTTATGCACCCCAGTCCTGGACGGAGACCGTAGAGCACAGCCTCTTCGCCCCATAGATTACAAGGACACCCTGTCACCTTAATTCATGACAATAGCTTCTGATTTATGTGTAACTTCTGTTTTAACAGACAGTGATAATAACAACTACCTTTACTTGCTATTTCAGGCTGTGTCCATCATTATCTCACTGGTCCTGACAGTGGCTCAGTAAGTTCGGTGCCATTATTTGCCTATTGTTTTTAGAGCAGGAAAGTGAGTCTTAAGCAAGTAATTTACCCTGGCCATATAGTCTGGTGAGAAAAATAATGGTTCCCTAAAGATGTCATATAGTCTAATCCCCAGAAGCTGTGAATGTGTCACCTTCATGGCAAAGAGACTGCTGATGTGATTAAGGCTCTTGAGATACGAGGTTATCCTGGATTATTTGAGGGTTACAAGGATTGTTACAAGGATTCTTACAAAGGGAGGCATCGGCATCAGTGTGACAATGGAAGCAGACATTAGAGCCATTTGAAGGGGTCACAAGCCAGGGGATGCAGGTGGTCTCCAGAAGCTGGTCTGGCAAGGAACAGATTTTCTCCCAGAGGCTCCAGAAGAAACACAACTGCACAGACACCTCAATTTTAGAGGCCCAGTGCTGTAAGAGAAAACATTTTTAAAGCCACTAAATTTATGGTCACTTGTTAAAGTAACAAGAAGAAACTAAAACTTACATCTGTGAATTGGCTACTGGGGATTTGAATCCACACAGTGTCTGCATCCAAAGATCAGTTGTGGTCTCAGTATCCCCATCGTGAGTCATCAACCCCATCAGATCTGGAATCCCTACCACTGACATTCTCAGTCTCTAGCGGTTGTGGGTCCTCTTCTCTGTGGCTCTGACGCTGAAGCTTTAGGTTACAGGAGACACGCGGACTTGTGGGACAATGTGGAGACTAGGAGTTCCTCTTGCAAGTCTGGCCTGCTTGGTCAGGCTGGCTGAAGCTCAGGTTTCTCTCTTATAAAGTGGGTACAATGATGGCGCAGGGCACGTGGGGATTGGGAAAGGATTCAATGAAATAGTTCAAGTAAGTCACTGAGTGCAGTATCTGGCACAGAAAAGCACACTAAAAATCTATCATTCTCCTAAAACTTTATTGAGTGCTTAATATCGCCTCTAAGCCTTTTATTGGGGAGTTTTAACTTGAGAATATCAGGTTTGCAATAGACCATCACAAGATTTCATAAATAGGAAAAAAAGTGATTTCCTCATTTTTATGTAATGCTTTAGATTTAGTGTCTCCTTATTAACTGTTATTTCCAAATAAATGAGGTCGTGGGTTGAATAGTGTCCTTCCAAAATTCATGTCCACCTTAAACCTCAGAATGGGACTTCATTTGTAAATAGGGTCTTTGCAGATATGATCAAGGCAAGGATTCAAAGGTCACGCTGGATTCGGGTAGGCCCTAAATCCAGGAAGAGTGTCTTTGCAAGGGGCAGAGAAGGACACTCAGGGACACACAGGGAGAAGGCCACGTGGTGAGGGAGGCGGAGGCTGAGGGCATGCAGCCACAAACCAAGGACACTGAGGATGGCTGGCAGCTTCCAGAAGCTAGGGAGAGGCAAGGGAGGATTCTCCCCTAGAGCCTTCAGACTTCCTGATTTCAGACTTCGAACCTCTTCAAATGTGGCAAATTCATCTCTGTTGCTTTAAACCACCCAGCTGTGGTCATTTGTTAACAGTCCTGCAAAACTCACCCAAATGGAGGTTTTTGGTGCACCTCACATCACCCCATTAGTAGGAGAGACTTTCTCAATGCTCCTCCATTCTCACTCCTTCTTTCCACAAGGAAGAGAGATTTCACGTGACAGAACAGTCCTTCTTCATCTCTATTTTTCAGCATTGGGACTGCAGCAAGGTAAGCAATGCCAAGCCCATCGGGGTGATGTATCCAGTGTACAGAGGCCCCCACTTGGCATAAAAGCAGCACAAGTGTTTCTCTGCTTCTAAGTAACTCTGTGACCTTGAGGGGTGACATAACCCTTTGAGGTTCCATTTCCTCAAAGTGAACTGGTGGAAGAATATGTCTTTAAGTTCCCTACCATCATAGAATTATTCAGCAAAGAATTGCCCTAGAGCAAAGAGGAGACCAAAGAGGACATGAAGGGCCCTTGGGACCTTGAGGACATTCTCCCCAAGGGAAAGTTACCCACGTAAATGCTCACAACCCACATGTCAGGTGGGGCTTTGGCCGTAGTCTGATTCTGTGTCTGTAGTTGCCTACTTTGAAGTACAGATGTAGCATTTGGGCCCTGACGGCAGGTTTTTGGGGTTTTTTTAAAGATTTCATTTTTTTTAATGATTTATTTATTCATGCATACAAGCTGGGATGTGGGCCAAAGGTGTGGGGAGGAGGGTGAGAGGACTCACCAGAGACAGACCGGGGAGCAGAACAGGCAGATTGACTGAAATACACTGCTGAGGGGAGCATCGGGGAGACAGGAGAGGTCTGCTGCGCCATGTGGGAAGCTTCCCTGGCCGGGGATCCAACTCATGTTGCAGTGGCTCTGGATATCTTCATAGTGCTGCCACTTAACCCTCTGCGCCACCAGGGAGGCCCTCAACGTCAGATTTTAAGTGCTGACTCTCCCGCCAACTTGGTAAACCATTGCCATATCAGCACTCATGATGGGCTTGAAGAACCCGAAGGACTTCACTTTGTCTCTGTTGAGCTACATGAACACGTTGTCCTTGGCTGCAAATATTATCACAGAGGTTTCCCCTGGGTCAGGTGGGGCCTCTCCCAGTCTTCCTGGGAATTTGCTCCCCACAGCAGGCTGGATCTCACCTACTCACTTGGTAGCACACTGTGCAAGGTTAGAAGAGACTCCATTACAGAGAAAATACAATCTTTCCATCTTTAGATCACTAATCAAGGCTCAAAGTTTCCAACAAATATCACTGGCTGTATGGAAGCCAAGGTTAGGAAGAGTTCATTTAGGCCACAATCATTTTCTCTCCTGCTTAGTCCAAGACCTTTAACCTACATTACTTCTACATTTACTTGCTACGTCATTATTCCCCTTTCCCCCAAATCTCTCCATCCACAGCAGTCAGTGAGCTGTGAATTTTGTTTTTGTTTATATTCTTTTATTGCTTGACAAGTTCATGTCCATTTACACATCCTAATCTGGACAAGTGACAGTCCTGCCACCACAGGTAGCAGTTGAAGTCACCAGCATTTCACTTTCTTGAGGACCTTGTAAAATTCTCCTACCATATTTTTCTGCTGAAGGGAAATAACCAAGAATGTGAAGGTGGGCCTCCCTGGTGGTGCAACGGGTTAAGTCTCAGCACTAAGAAGCTATTCCCAGCCATTGCAGCATTAGTTCAATCCCCGGCCAGGGAGCTGCCCCACACGGTGCAGCAGACCTCTCCTGTGTCACCCGCTGCTCCCCTCAGCAGTGTACTTCAGTAGAGCTGCCTGTTCTGCTCCCCACTCTGTCTCTGGTGAATCCTGTCACACACACCTCACACCTCTGGCCTACACCCCAGTTCTTTTATGCAAAACCTGAAGACTCTGGAAAATCGTCCGAAAGACGACTTTAAGGAAAGTGATTCAATGTTATTACTAATTCCTGGGAGTTTTTAACCAACAGGTTAACACTTAAAACAGGTTAATGTCAAAGAAAAATATATAATCAAATTATTTAACAAAACCACTTTGGAAGAAACTTTGTAGAGAGTAAAAATGTAACAGCTGTTTCCAAGGGCTGCCAGGGGTGGGGTGAGGGCTAAGTTTGGGGACAGAAAGCCCCAACTACAGAAAGGGGAGAAGTGACCACACAAAGTGGTCTTCAGTGGCATTAACTAAGCACAGAGGACTGTGCAAGGTGGCCTCTCTGGGAAAAGCCAGGGCCCCACGGATAGGCGGGGTCCCACCCCCTCTCTTGGTCCCTCTCAGGTAGATTGCAGAGCCCGCATGCTCCCCATGCGCCCCTAAATCCCACTGAAGATTGGAAGAAAGTCCAGGTTATCTGAGATTCCTTGGGTTCTCAAGTGTAGATGCCAAAGCAGGCCCATCAGCAGCCAGCAGTGCCTGGTGACTAATTTATCAGGGCTCAGAGGATTACTTGAAGGTATAAATGAATGTCACTCTTTGAACCCCAGAACACAGCTCACCCACTATGAATCACTGAGCTAATCCAGGTAGGACTCTGTATGGGGTGGCCGTACTATTTGTCCTGGGCCCAAGGGAGAAAGCAAAGTTATATTTAAAGCAGGGTGCTTTCAGAGAGCATTAACACAGCGAGTCACATGGAGAATGCAAATGAAAGAACAGTGAAAGTGACCTTGAGTTCTGCAGTTCACACTAGCTCCCTTGTTAGCTAACAGCCAAGCTGATTGAAAACATCAGGAGCAGAGTTTACAGATGTTCTGTTTATTAAACAGAAAACATTAACAACTTGGTTGTACACTGAAACACACTAAGATATAAAGATAAGCAGAGGGCAAAGGAGGAAAATTCAGTGACTTTTCCTTGAGCACTTTTTTTTTAATGTGCCATTTCAGCCCTACCGTATTTTCAAATATAAGTCAAGGAAGGAATTCTATAGATTTTTTTTTTTTGCAGCGCAGTTCTCAGCCCTACCAGGTTGACAATATTAATGCAGTATAGTCCAGAAACTGCTGTTGAAATACACAGCGATGGGGTCTACCCAGAGTGAGACGGTAGCACATTTTGCTCTTTGGAGAATAGCAAGGACAGAAACTATTAGAGCTCCAGGGGACACTTCCATTTTACAGGAAAGGAAAGGGAGAACCAAGACATTCAAATGACTTGCCCAAGATCATTTGGAGATGAATCTAGAATGCAAACTCCTGTCCAGGCACAGACCACGTGCTTTAAACTCATGAGTCGTCACTTGTCACCCTTAAAGCCTTGGACTGGGTGTAGAGATACGGAAAGAATGTCATAGCAAGGCTGCCTCTGAGTTACTGTGAGCCTGCCCTGCCAATTAGAGTCTGACTTCTGTCAAATATGGCTCCCAATCAGTCTTTACTGCTTACAGGACAGAAGTGCTGTCTAATCACCAGTCTAAAATGCCTCACACACTACCTGAAATTGTCCACAGCTGCAGGCTGAAATCTGCCTCTCCCCACTCCACCCCTTCGCTCATACCTCTACATTAATGAAATTACTTTCTGCTTTAAAAATAGGCTCAAGTAAACGTGAGCACTGGGGTTCTGGGTCCTCTGGGAAGGGCTTCCTCCTTTCTCCATTGGGCGAAGACCCCCGACCCCTGGTGGTCAGCTTAGATGAGGTGGGCAGCCTCTAGCCAGTGGATTCAAAGTTGATTAAGACTGACCTCAGGGGCCTCCCTGGTGGAGCAGCGGTTAAGCGCTGCGCTGTGGAGCTGTCGGCAGCCGTGACGCGAGTTCGACGCCCGCCCAGGGAGATTCCCACATGGCGCAGCAGACCTCTCCTGCCTCGGCCGCCGCTCCCCTCAGTAGTGTATTTCCATGGATCTACCTGTTCTGCTCCCCGCTCTGTCTGGTGAACCCTCTCGCCACCCCACGCCTCTGGCCGGTACCCCAGCTCGTATGCATAAATTAATAACTCTTAAAAAAAAAAAAGACTGACCTCAGCCCTGCAGGAGTTCCCACTCCACCTTTTCCCCTTTCAGAGACAACCCGGGGTGCCTGAAGGTACAGCCTAGTTGATGTCATTAGTGGAGAAGTAAAAACCTTGTCCCGGAGGGGCACAGTTCCCCTGAAGGAACCCAGGACATTCAACAGTACTGATAACAGCTTGTGAGATTCATCATTTGACCTAGAAGGGGTCATAGGAGAGACCAGAGTTTGAGTCCACTTTCCATGTATGCAAAATCCGTGGCTGGCACTAAGTCAAAGGGAAAGTTCAAAAAATTAACCGGCTTCTCCCTGGAGAAGGTGGACTGGAGAAATTGACTTCCGAATGCTGCTATCTAGAAGGGTCAGTCTCCGGAGCAGCACACATGCGTGGTCTGGAGTGGGCTTTCACAGGGTGCAGGCCTTGCACAAAAGCCTGGACATTGAGACTCCCTGCGTGTCAGACATGTTGACGCCCGTAGAGAGTTTCTAAGAAAATGAGACCAGCCAGGCTCAGGGCAGGTCAGGCCCAAGAGCTTGGTTCACTCGTTTCAAGCCATTGTGGTTTTGTGGTCACAGACAAAAGGCATTTCATTCCCAGGGCCTTTCAGGAAGGAACTTTTATAGCATCCCATATAGGTGCTTGGAGGGTAAATGAGAATTATGAGGTTTTTCCGCCCTCCCCTCTGCAGGCCTATGCGCATGCCTGATGGTGGGTACCTGGAGTGGGGTGTGGGCCTGCGTGAGTGAGCGCACCTGAGCCAGAGACTGGGCTTAGAAGCAGAAGCAGCGGAGAGCGAATTGTGGAGCAGAGGACCATCTGGGGTGCAGCAGACACTAAGAGACGCCACCAGAGAGTCCCCGAGAAGGTGAAGATTTGCCAGGGGCTAGGAGGCCTGCCAGCCTCCTGGTCCCTCAGCCACCCTACCTGCCTCACAAGAAAGATGAATAAACTCCTCCTTTCCCTTTAGACCCGTCTGTGCAGCTGCAAAGAGAACCTGTGCTTCCTGGTGTCCTTCCTGCCCCTCTACAGTGCTACTGGTTAATAATCTTTTATTAAAGATTTCAGATGGAAAAATTAGGAAGGGACCCACCCATAGACCCAGGTAATTCACCAGATTTCTACTAGGTAGAAACAAGGAACCAAGAGACTTGGGTTTTACTCCCAGTTCTGTTTCTAAGAAGATACATGAGCTTAGGCAAGTCCCTAGACTGTTCTCCATGAGATAATGGTAGGGGTATTACTTTCCCTATTTACCTGACGACTAGAGTGAGACTCATAAGGAACCTTTATAAGATTCTTGAAAATGGGTCTCCCCGGTGGCGCAGTGGGTTAAAGCTAAAGCGCTGCGCTGTGGAGCTGTCCACAGCAGCGACGCGAGTTCGATGCCTCAGCCAGGGAGATTCCCACATGGCGCAGCAGACCTCTCCTGCCTCGGCCGCCGCCCCCCTCAGCAGTGTATTTCCGTGGATCTGCCTGTTCTGCTCCCCACTCTGTCTCTGGTGAACCCTCTCGCTGCCCCACACCTCTGGCCTGCACCCCAGCTTGTATGCATAAAATTAAAAAAAAATCTTAAAAATTCCCTATGAACAAGAGAAAGACACTGGAATTCACAATGGACTATGGCCCCCCTCCCTCCCCACGTGAGGTCATGTCTCCCACTGGCGCCCAAAGGGATCTGAGTTATCATTCAGTTCTCTGGAGCCTGCCCACTCCCAGGGACTCAAAAATCAAGGTAAACTAAGCAGTTGCTGAGCCAGAAAGAGTGACTGCAGAAGGCACATCTCCTTAACGAGAGCCCCAGGGCAGAAGTCCTCTGCCCAAGCTGGAGATGAATCCAGGAGCAGGCATGCATTTCCTTTAATTAAAAAGGTAAAAATCTTACTCTGACCTGAATACCTTCATATATTTCAAAGGAGGACCCTGCTGCTTTCCTGTGTACATGCTGATTCAGCCTCCAGGTTTACACATAGATCAGATGGGTCAGATTTTGGAAACAGAAGTGTGGTTCATGCAGAAACCAGGTCAACAATTAGCAGCTGCAGCCATTCATTAAGAGCTTCACCAAGCCTGCGTTCAGCTGTGTAATGAGATTGAGTAAAACCTGGAATTCATCAGACTCTACCCTGTTACAGGGAGCGAATTCACAGCCCTGCATCCTCCCCTAGCCCCCATCGCTATTTTTTCATTCTGTTGCTGTCCGCAGACTGAGCAATGGAATCAGGAGCTGGGTCCTGGCTGAGCTCCCCTTCCAAAGCGCTGCTTTGAATTGTTTGATTAGCAAGAGGACGAAAGAAACTCAGAGAGGATGAGTTTTTTTGCGAAGGGTGAAGGAACCCTGCTTGCACTGGCTCTAGCTGCTGAGTGGCGCACAAACAGAAGATGGGTTAGGGACTGTGAGTCCTGCCCAGCTGCAGCCACGCATTCCTGCAAGGCATGGGCAGAGGTGACAGGCAAGCAACCCATGTGCTGACATTGGCCAAGGTTTCAGCCAGAAATCCACAGCTGGCTCACAGCCTGATGAGCGGCTGGGGACCAGGAGCGAGTCAGAAGACCCTTTCTGCTTAGATCACATGCATCCTGCACGTTCCCTCCTCTTACACAGCTCCGTGAAGACAGAGTTTCTCCCAGGTAGAGAGAGTCCCCATGTAGAATTAAGGAAAGAGGAGACTAGATACAGATATGCAATATATTGTGTCAACACATCTATATGTGTGTATATATACAATTAAGAGAATAGGATTATATAAATAAATATAAATTGTATTAAGCTTGCTATATATGGTATTTAGAATTCAGAAAACTGCGGTCTATCGGGCCTCCCTGGTGGCGCAGTGGTTAAGCGCTGTGCTGTGGAGCTGTCAGCAGCAGCCAGGAGAGTTCGACACCCAGCTGGGAAGATTCCCACATGGCGCAGTAGACCTCTCCTGCCTCGCCCGCTGCTCCCCTCAGCAGTGTATTTTCAGTCGATCTGCCTGTTCTGCTCCCCACTCTGCCTCTGGTGAACCCTCTCACCGCCCCACACCTCTGGCCTGTACTCCAGCTTGTATGCATAAATAAATAAATCTTTAAAAAAAAACCCCAAAACTGAGGTCTATCTACCTCCCAAAGAACCTGATAACTGAACAATGACATTCTGCAATGAAGCAAAAGCCTTGACCTTCCTCTTTTCCTTTGCGCTCCACACCTCAGAACCACAATTGAATTGTGTTCTTTATCCATATCAACGCTTCTAAACAGAGAATTTCAGGGCAGTGCAGGGGCATTGGGGTTCGCTATGCTTAGGGACCCGAAAAACCTGGACTGGTTTCTGAGGATCAGCCCTGAGCAGGTGAAGGAAGAGGAGAGGATTTAGCAGCAGGGGAGAAATACAAAGGTGACCAGCTGCCATCAGCAGTTCCATGGAAAGAGGCCTCACAGCAGGGTCAGGAGAGAGCTGCAGCCTGACAGAGATAGTGTCCTCAAAAGAGATCTCATTAGGGTGCAAAGAGACTCTGTGAAGCCCCCAAAACAGAATAAGAATTTTCATTTAAAGGGTCTCCCCGGTGGCGCAGCGGTTAAGCGCTGCGCTGTGGAGCTGTTGGCAGCGGCGACGTGAGTTCGACGCCCGGCCGGGGAGAGTCCCACATGGTGCGGCAGACCTCTCCTGCCTCGCCCGCTGCTCCCCTCAGCAGTGTATTTCTGATCTGCCTGTTCTGCTCCCCGCTGTCTCTGGTGAACCCTCTCGCCCTCCCATGCCTCTGGCCTGTACCCCAGCTTGTATGTATAAATAAAACAAAAATCTTTAAAAAAAAAAGAATTTTCATTTAAAAACTAATACTTGAACTTAGTGATTTAATGGACAATTTATAAAAGGGAGTGGTCACCATCTAGAACTAAGTGGATTGTGAGAGGCCTGGAGGAAATACATTATCACGCAGAAAACAGGGCAAAAGGGACAATGTGAGGGCAGATCCAGAACTGTCATGTGGAGAAGAGATGGTCTACAAGGGAAAACAAGAATGAGTGGGGAGTTAATTATTAAATAAGTAAAAGAGGAAAACACTTCCTGTCTGAAGAAAGACTTGAGTCAGCAGCTGGAAAGGCCTCCTAGAGCTGCAGACAGCATGGTGGAAAAAGCACACAGCTCCTAGTGAAACCCCAAATCCCAAGAATAAAGGTGGGGAGTGCACATTATCTCTCAAGGTATTGTGCATGAACTTGCTGCCCCAGAACAGGAAACTTGTTAGAAACTAGATTCCAGACTTTCTGCACCTCATCCTGGGGTATGTTTGGGGAAGTATGTTTGAGGAGCCTGGGGAGAAAGCACTGAAGTAGCAGGAAGGGTCCTCTTGAGAAATTCAGAAATCCTGAATCACAGGAGGCTGCCCTGTCCAGAAGAGTCTAAGCCCTCTTCCTCAGTGAAGTGTGGCAAATGTGCACCCAAGTGTACAAACTTGCACACAAAGAAAGGCAACGTCCCAAGTAGTGCTGGTCTATTTGGGGACACCAGCTGGAACTGACGTGAACAGCTTCATGGCTTTTAAAAAATTTATTTAAAAGAGATTATAACTTGACTTTGAACTTAGTAAAGTGGAAGGAAATGCACAGAACTAAATTATCTAAAGAAATCACTTTCCTAGTTATTTAATAAACATTCTTTTTTTTTTTAATGTTCCAACGTATTTATTGAAAAAAATCCGTATAAATGGACTCACGTAGTTCAAATCCATGTTGTTCAAGGGTCAACAGTATGTCTTTGGTTTTCTTTTCCCCCTGGTCTGGATAGAATTCTGTGTTGGAATTCATTTTCCTTTAGAATTTTGAAGACATTGTTCCACTATATTCTATTTCCAGTGTTTCTGACAAATCAGAAGGCTTTCTGATGTCTGTTTTTTTTTCCTTTTTTTTTTTTAAATGTAAACTATTTTTTAATTCCAGGGAACTTTGGGATCTTTTCTACGTTGTCAGTGCTTTGCAAAGTTCCAGTGCTATGCCTGGGCGAAAGCCTGTTTCCATCTGCTGCTCTGAGCTTTTGATGACACCTTTCAACTTGGAAACTGCCTATTAAGCTGCCTATTAAAACCTGGGGGGGGGATTCTTGAATTATTTTATTTATGGTGTCCTCCTCTTTGTTTTTCCTTTGTAGGTTTAATAGACATTCTTACAAGACACAAAGCCCAGACATCTATTAGGCAATGGAGGTTCAGTTCTCAAGCTGGCAACGACATTTCTCCAGGGAGAGGATTGAATGAGGGGAATGTTCACCCCAGGTTGTGTCACAGATCTTCTCCTTCCAAAGATCAGCTGGGTTTAGGAAATAACCACTATTTGCTCGTTGGTTTTTTTTTTTTTAATAACCTTGATGAGATATAATTTAACGACAAAAATGCACCCACTTAAAATGTACCTTTGCTGAGTGTGTCCATCTGTGAGATCACATGTAAATGCTCCCATCATCCAGAAGTTTTCTTGGCCCCTTTGCACCATCTCTCACTGTAGATTACTTTGTATTTTCTTTATATAAATGGAATCATCGTGTGTCAGTTTCCTAGGGATGCAATAGCAAATTATGACAAACTAGATAGCTTGAAAAAATTGAAATTTGTTCTCTCACAGTCCTGGAGACCAAAAAATCCAAAATCAAGCTGTCAGCAGGACCTGGCTCCCTCGAAGTTTCTAGGGAGAGCCCTTCCCCGCCTCTCACAGCTTTGGGGGCTCCAGGTGTTCCTCTATCTGTTGCAGCTGAACTCCACGCCCGCCATGGCAGCACCAAGCCTCTTGCCCTGTGTGGCTGTCCTTTCTCTCCCAGGACATCAGTCATTTGATTTAGGGCACACCCCAAATCCAGGACGGAGACACCTTGAGATCCTTAACTTAATTACATCCGCAAGACCTGATTTCCAAGCAAGGTCACTGTCACCGAGAAGGCAAAAAGTCAGTCCTCCTTTCTTCTCACACTATTACCACACTCACAACTCTTCTGACACAGCAATTCTCCATTACACCAGCGGGGGGTCCTATCATTTAACTCAATTCTCTCACCATCTGCTTGGAGATAGTCAGATGCCACAGGTTAAGGGCTCAATCCCTACAAGACTACTGCCCCGCACACGCACACACCAGGTGAAGATCCAGGTTGTCACTGTAGAGCTGTAGACCGGAAGTTCCCACAGTTCCCTCTTCAGTTTCCACTGACCTGCCAGTGAGGGTCACAGAACTCAGAAACACAGCTGACTGTTCACCAGTTTATCATAAAAGGACACAATATAGGATGCAGATGAACATCTGGATGGAAGAGTCATGTGAGGCTCTGCTCCCCCAGCCCCTCTGTGGTCACTAAGCTGGCAGCTCTTCCCACTCCATTCTTTGGTGATTTTTATGAAGGTTTCATCATGTGGGTGTCATGGCTCGTAACTCCATTTCCAACCCCTCTCTCCTTTCCCCCTCTCTGGGGAGAGAATTCAAAGCTTCTTGTCCTGTCTTGAATTATTTTATTTATGGTGTCCTCCTTCTTTCTGGTGAAGAACCTCCATCCAAAAGTCCACCAGGGTCATGTCATTAGAACAAAACAATGCCATCACCCAGGAAATTCTGCAGGCTCTGGGAATCTATGTCAGGAACAGTGTCCAAAGCCAAACATTGAAATGGAAGATGTTCCCACTGCTCTTATTACTTAGGAAACTGCAAGGGTTGTAGGCGTTCTGGTCCAGAAAGCCAGGGCAAAAAGCAATATCTATATGCTCTTGTTACTGCCTCACAGCCACATGAACAGGACCCAGAGGTTAGGACTTGGATGTGACCTTGCGTGGATATGTTGCTACCTAATGATCTTCTCATCTGTAGATAGACATTTAGATCCTTTTCCTTTTATTACTATTACAAATAAAACAGCAATGATCGTTTGCGGGCAAGCCTTCATGTATACGTATGGTTTCGTTTCTTTGGAGGTAAACAGGCTTTAAGTGTGGACAACTTATACCACTTATAAACTGGAGTTTCCCAAAGTGACGGCACTAATTTACCTTCACGTCAACAGAGTATGAGAATTCTACTCATTCCACGTCCTCACCAAAACTTGGTGTTTATAATGCTAGTCGTTTTAAATTTAAACTAGCTCAATGGGTGCAAGGTGGTATCTCATTGTGGTTTTTATTTGCATTTCCCTGATGACTAATGATGATGAATATCTTTTAATGAGCTTATGGACTATTCACATATTTTCTTTGTGAAGTGCCTGTTTAAATCTTTTGCCCATTTTAAATCAGGTTGTTTGTCTTCTTATTACTGTTACCATCAATTTTTGAAAGTGTTTTTTCCTCACAAGTAGAAACAAAACTGGTTTTAATTTAGAGCTTGCAAAGCTCTGCCAAATGCTTAACAACTCAGGAGAGACATTTTCCAAACCAGAACAGAAATTCCATCTCTAACAGCCAGCAGCTTGGTGATGTAGGGAAGAGGAAAGGAGCCCAGGGAGCTGTAGTGGCTTCAGCACCCCAAACAAGCTCCGGCCACCCTCGGGTCTCATCCCTTCATTTATAAAATAAAGAACTTGGTACTAAAATAACCCTGCACCCATCAAGCTCCATGGAAGTAGTTCCTTCTGATAAATGGTTAAAAGAGTCACAAAGATCCTTTACAATAGGCTGGATTTGAACACTCAGTTTTTAAAAATTCAGTGGTACTCCTGAAATATGGGGGGAAAAATCGAATTCTAGAACGATAAAAGAGCTGTGTGTGCAGAACAGCGGATGTCAACATGTCCAGACACCCCTAGGTGGTTATTCACTAATGAATAGGCTCCGTATCAGTGAAAGATCAGCCCGGCAGTGAGCGTCTCTGCAGCCCTGTGATTACAGTGCCCGATAATGCCGGCTGCCAAGTCACGTTACGCACAACCACCCAAATAACAGCAGCCGCATCTTTTAGATGAGAATAGATGAATACAGACAACGCACGAACACGTACATTCAATATTTCTATTTGCACAGAATCTTTCCTGCAGCAATATTTCTGAATTCTTTCAATACTACTGTCAACATTTAAAGCGTTTTATTAAAATATTGTCCTTCTAAAGGGAAAATGATTTGCCATGCATATGAACTCATCTCTTCCTGGAAGGGTAATCCTAGCCCACACCTCCTATAACAATAAGTGAATTGTTTACCCCAAAGTGGTGATAAGTGTGTTGAAGATAGACGCACTCTCAGTGGCTCTTTGTCACAAAGGGCACAGCTGCAACTGATAACTCTAAGGTCAGGGTTGTGTTTGTGGCCACTGGGTAATGGTTACATGTGAAGCAACTGTGTAGTGATTGGGTCCATATTCTGATATCAAGTCAGAATTATACTCCTGTAGGCTGAAGGCCATTGGCCAACAGTCCTTGTAGTTCATTAGCACCAGACCCCTATCATCAGGACTTGCCAACAGAAATGACAATGTGAGACGTGAGATGATGTAGACAATTTTAAACACATTGTTCTTGATAAGGCACCAGGAACTTGACCTACAATAAGGCGGTAAGAACCAAACCACTTCCTCCTTGTTGAATGCTCAGGCCATGGATTGGGAACCTCTAGTTTTGAGTTGAGTTTAGCCATTGTCTAGTTCTTAGGTTTGAAAGGCAAGTGCCAGAAAAGGCCAACACCATATGGACCTATCATTACAAAAACCAAGTGTCAACTTCTGGGGCTTTAGAGGTAAAACTCCAAAAGTCCAGGCCAAGTTTCTCCAAGAAAATCTGAGGGACAGTGTCCTCTCTAGGCTTGTTTTTCTGGTCATTTTATGTCTCAGGTATTGCTTCCTTCATCTCTACTGTCTCTGTTGCCACAATCCTCGCTTACTCCAATATCATACTACGAAAATGTTTAAACACACAGGATAGCTGAAAGAATTTTAGTGAATATTCACGTACTTACCACTTAGATTATGTTATTAATATTTTACTCTAATTGCTTATCATGTACTTGTTCATCCATCTACCTACCTATATATATACACACACATATATATGTATATTATATATACATATATACACATACATATATACATATATTTATGTATATACATGTATCTATATACATAGATACATGTATGTATGCATACACATATACATATACGTGTGTGTATTATATATGTATATATGTGTGTGTATATATGTATTATTGCTCATTTTTTATAATGTATGCTTGTATACTTTCTCCTTTCAGGTGTATTCCACGTAAAATTCCCACCACCAGTTCACCCGTGAACCATCACCATAGTCCCTTGTGCTCTCCTCGCTTTTATTATTATTATTTTAAAATATATTTCAAAGTAAATTTCAGAAATCAGTCCATAATCCTCATTTTTAAATCATCTTTTTCTCTTTCTTGTTTTTTGTCAGTTTTCACAGATGATTTTTTCCATCTATAATTTTTGAAGGGATTTTACACAGAATTTCAGAGGTAGAAAGTGGCCAAACCAGCCCAGAAGCTCCAATTCTGAGTAGAGATTTCTCATCCTACACTTTCTCCTCTTGTCCAACTAAGCTAGGTTGTCCTCAAAATTGACAAGAGATTCATCGTATTTTCCAGAAACTATGCCCCTTCAAAGAAAAAAGTTCCCCCCAATCTCTCCTCCATATTAAAGATCTACTTCTATATTTTAGAACATTCTTTGTCAAACAATTGCATTCTGTTTCTCTCTTTATATAGTTTTTCCCCCACTTTTGGATCTTCTGCATACCACTTCATTGCCAGCATCCATCTTGACACAGAGTATTAGAAAATCTTTTAAAATTAGTTAAGAATTCTATTTAGGGCCTCCCTGGTGGTGCAAGGGGTTGAGTCTCAGTACTATGAAGCTATCTGCAGCCACTACAGAATGAGTTTGATCCCCAGCCAGGGAGCTTCCCACATGGTGCAGCAGACCTTTCCTGTCTCACCCACTGCTCCCTTCAGCAGTGTATTTCAGTCAATCTGCCTGTTCTGCCCCCCGCTCTGTCTCTGGTGAATCCTCTCACTTCTCCCACACCTCTGGCCTATCCCCGAGTTCTTGTAAACATAAATAAATAAATCTTTAAAAAAAAAGAATTCTATTTATATCTGGTAAACTGAAAAAAAAAAGTTCCATGTCTCTTTCTGAAACACCATCAATATGTAAGTAAAGAAACAAAAAACAATAGTCGGAAGGCCAAAAACAGCAGGAGAAGGATGAAAATGAAAAATGTATGTCACCAAATTTGCGGAGATTAAAAATGGACAAAGGGGTGAAACTCAGTTAAACAAACAGAGAAAGCATAAATTCACCTGTCTCTATGAAGCAATGGTGAGAAACAAGCCAATTTGCTCTGCAAAACTCAGGAAGGCTCAGGGTTTGGGAGTATAGGACATCATGGAAAGCTCAGGAGTGTCTTGAGGTAAAGACCCAGGTTTAGCGAAAACGCCAGTCCACCTCCTCATTGGAGATTATAGACTCTTTTTCTTTAAAGAAAATGAACCAGTGTCATCTCCAAAGTGTGGAATACCAAGCAGAATGGAGAGACAATATGAGGCATGACTTTGAAAATACAGACATGCAATGAAAGTCTACATACTGGAGAGTGACATGCCATTCTTCTCTATCCCTGCCTGCACTTTAATACCAATAGTTAAAGGTATTTTAGAATCTCTCTCTGGGCAAATTAAGATAACAGAGAGCAAATTGCTTTATCACATATCGGTTTATCCATCCAGACATTTATTTGGGGATTTCCCAAATGGCCAAATTTATATAGAGTCAACCAGCCAACAACTATGACAATACACACACACACCTTCCAATCAGCTTTTTATTATTACTTCTTCAATATGAACTGAGAGACAATGATCAGTAGATATTTGAATAAACTCTTTAACGGGAAAGACAGAAAACAAAAAGAACACGAGGGAGCATAAAATGAAGGAAATAAAGAATGCTTCCCCCAAATCTATCATTAATATAGTCAGAAAGATATGAAAATATTGTATACCCAATAAATGAATGGAAAGCTACAAAAAAAAAGAATAATCAGAGATTTAGAGGGACTCTCTTTGTCATTTAAAAAATGATAGCTAAAACAATAAATTCAATAGAGCATTGAAAAATTAAGTAAAAGAAAAATTCCAGATTGTAGAACAAAAGCAACCCAATAGACATTAGGAAAAATGATAATAAAAATAGAGGATCAATCCAGAAAGTCCTTTATCCAAATAGTAAGAGTTGCATGAAGGGTATCCAGGGAAAACAGAAGAAAATTATCAAAGTAATCATATAAAACTTTTTCTATATCAAATACAGAAGTCTCAAAATTGAAGAAGAACACCACCAGGTGTACAAGGCAATAAGCGAAAAGAGGAAAATCAAATTAAGACACGTCATCATAAAATTTCAATTCACTGGAGATAGAGAGGGTAGTAAGAACTTCAAGAAAGCAAAGGACTACATCAAATACAATAGAAAAGGAACCAAAAGGAATCAGACTTCTAAAGAATGACAATGAAAGAGTAGAGCAATAACAGCAAAATTATGAGGGAAAACTATTTCCAATAAATTTTTTTAAACACAAATATACAAGATAACAGATGAATGAACTTCTAGCCCCTTTTATCCCATAGTGGTTAGACTTAAGCAAACATAGTTTTAAATCTAACAATGACAAAAATTAAAATAACCCTTTAGTGTTACTTTTTACCAGTATCTACGGCTGTGATTTCACTATAATCACAGAATGGGTAAGTTAGAAAAATTTTACATTAAATGCTGTTGACAATAAATTATACATGTTAACTGTAAGAAAAGTTCAAATTATTAAGAGTGCAAAAGAAACAATATCATCATTTGTTTATGATATTATGCTTGTGGATAATTGCACAATTTAGACTAGTTATTTTTAGCAAAAGAAAAAAAAATGTAACCTAGGTTTCTATATCTAGCCAATCCATCCAGCTACATAATTTGTGGGGCCCAGTAAAAAATTAAAACCTGTGAATCTCACTCAAAAATTAAGTTTCAAGATGTTGACAACAGTATAGTAAACCAAGTGTGCAACTCTCTGAGAGACCCTGTGTGATCGCACAGAACATATAACTATGAAGGTGGCACTACTAACTAATCACATGAAAAGAGTAAATAAAGACATTTACTCTCCATGCATCCTATCTTGGAAAACGTGCAGTATACAAAAATAAATTAAGAAAAAGGAAAACAGGAAATAGGAAAGAATGGCAAAAAGCAGTGCCAGAAGAGTAAATGAGCACAGTCTAGAGAGTAATGAATGTAGATTAAAATAGAGAGATGGAAAATTCCAAAACAGTGGTACGGGGAGGTAGAAGGAATAGGTGAACATAGATTTATACAATATTTGAAATTGCACTTGAACATTTGAAAGAAATAGATGTGTAATATTTATTGGAGCATTTGGAAAAAACATGACAATATGCACATAAAATAAAAACAAAAAACAAAAGCTAACTCCAGGAAAAACAAAAAGTTTTATGAGAAAGGAAATATAAGTATATAACTTTCAGCAGTTAAAGACTATTTATGTAGTTTGATAATAAGGTGATTTCTTCCTATTGACTTCAACTAAAAATTTTATATTAAATTATGTTAAAAAGAAGAGGGAAAATGAGCAGAAATTTCTAAGAAACAAAATCCTTCATTAATGAAATGTATATAACATGGAAAGTTGACCTCAGTAAGTAGATTATGAGCATGTTCTTTATTAACAAGCATATTATTTATTCATGTGAACTGGGACAGACTGACTCAAGAGAAAGGATGTATGGGGGGGTAATGGGAATGGTAAGAATAAAGCAATACCCTGATGCATTTCCTTCTCATAAAGTCTTTCAATATCATGTTTTCTAATTTTTTTAAAACTGCATGGCTATGTTACTTCAAGCATTTTAGAACCATCATCATGATAAAAGAAAGCATCAGCTAGTTCCTCCTCCTTCTTTCTTTTCTCCTGCTTTAGCCTAAGACCCTTTCATTAGTAAGAGCACATTTGCTTATGTCATTACGGCCTTCACAACTTATCAGTGTTAGCAACTAACTTTTGTTTCCTTAAATTAAATTAAAGGCACAGTCTGATAATTGGAGGAAGTGCTGTCCCCAAGAAGTGGAAACTGTTTAAACAGCCTTGGTAGCCTTGCCCCTCAGGAACATACCAGCACCCCTTAACAGTTTGTTTTTTTAATTAGGGAACTAGAGTCTCCTTTCCCCCTTTATTGTAATGTTATGAGAAAGTAGTATACTCAGCCACTGTCCACCTCAAGTTGCCAATTCTTTTCTCTACTCTCCTTTGTTCTGCATTTTGTTTTAGTTTGTTGGTTAAGCTTACACTAAAAGTGTGAACATAGCAATGATGTTCTGTTGGAAGAAACAAAGACGTGAAGATGGTATGTAAGGAACATAGGAAAAAATGACTCTTTTCTGCTTCAAATTGGAAAAAAAAGTGTTAACATTTGAAAAAATGTTAAATGTTAAAAAAAAGTGTTTATTTAACTTGGTGGATTGTTACTAGGGTGGTAGTCTGGTTTATCACCAGATGATTTTTAAAATCTTTACCTCATCAGTTTGGGGGTCACTTCAGGTTGGAAGTGCATATGCTATGTCACCTTCATTTATCAGGCATCTTTCTGTCTTCAAGCTGTTGTCCTTAAAGATTCTCAGTATTGCTCTTAGTTTTCTTCCTACCACAATTCTTCCAGCTCTTTGAAACTTTTACCTTTTTTTAATTGTCAAAATACATCATATTTTTTAGTACAGGGACTTCAGTTTTTACATAATAGTATAGACAGAAAAGGAAGGGAACTAACATTTTTTCACTTAGTGTGTGAAATAACTTCATTTATGGTATCATTTAACACTTAAAACAACTAAATATGCATTATTATCCCCTCTTACAAATCAGCTAGGTTAAGAAACAGACCCAAATAGATACAGAACTGGGATGTGAACCCAAGTACCATTTTCATTAGAAAAGATTTGTTTAAATCTATACTGCATATGACATACGAGTATTTCTAAATTTAAAATCCTCATAAAATATATAGCTATACTGAAAACTTTTTATACTCGTGACAGTGTATTTTCCCTTTATAAACTTTCTTTTAATTTTTAAATCCTGATTTTATTCATTCACTTTTAATGCACGGTTTTTGTTTGTTTTTTCATTGAGGTGTCATTTGTTTATAATACCGTATATAATTTTTCGAACAACCTCCCAAGAAATTGCCTAGGATGATGAACACCAAACTATCTACCTCCTCTGGAATTTAAATTTTAATTCCCTTCTTGTTCCTTTGGACTATAACATCAACTTCAGGGTCCACTGTGGTCTGAATTGTGTCCCTCCCAAAATTCATATGTTGAAACCCTAACTTCCCATGTGATGGTATTTGGAAAGGGAGTCTTTGGGGAGATAATTTAGATGCGATCTTGAGGGTGGGGCCCAATCTGGAAAGAGAGTCCTGATTAGGCCTCAACTCTTCTAGCACCTGATCTAGAACTTCCATCCTCCAGAACAGCCACCGAGTTTATGGTATTTTGCTAT